>CAIGRQ010086819.1:0-11403 GCA_903798375.1 Fraxinus sp. D2006-0159
GTAATTTCTATGTAAAGGGTATTTTCGAAAATTTTTCTTTCTGTAAAGTTTCTGTAAGTGCACAGTTCTGTACACTCAGAATTTTCCTATATATTAATATATTAAACATAAATGATTCATTAATTTAGATTCCACCCTCAACTGTCAAACGTGATTGATTGAAATAAAGACTAAATTAATTGATATATTGAATTTTCAAACTTAACTTTTGGACGCTTTGGGTTTATAGACATTTTAGCTTATTGGTAAGGATACAAGTGGATATTAAAGGTTGAATTCCAACCTTGAGGCCCTCCATCGTCCCGACCCGCTCCTAGAGCATCGTAGAGAAGGTAAATCGAGGGATGTGCCTCAGCAAGTCAGGGTACAAGAGCTGTCGTACTAGTACCCACAAAGAGTCCAATTCCAAACCTTGTTAGAAGCAGGAATCGAACTCTTACATTGTGGATGCCAACTCAATTGAGACTACCTCACTCATATCATTGTACCACTGAGTTATGATCTGGGGGCTTCAAGTGGATATTATATTATATAAATGTGTGTGTGTGTGTGTGTGAGAGAGAGAGAGAGAGAGAGAGAGAGAGAGATAAGTTTTTCCTTTGCCCATACAAAAAGTAATTTCCACACATTAACACACATCTCTTACAGACATTGTGTCAATTTTTAATTATTGTCTTTAAGGAATATTTTCAAATTTTGATATCAATTGAGGTAAGAAGACATAGTACAAAGTCATAAATTCTTATTTTCTAGTTGTTTATATAATTTTGGCATAAAATACTCTAAAGCCTTCAAGTCGATTTTTATGTAAATCCTCCAGAATGGACCGTTAGGTGAAATATGTAAATCCTATGGGATATAGTAATTCTAAAAAAAATCCTTGAATCATCTAATATCACGACCAGTTTGCTCCAAATTTAAGAATGTCGGTATATTATGTCATTTTATATTTATATCGCGTTAATAAGAATATGCACATATTTTTACCGAATGTTTTCAAAATACTACTCTTACAATAACTTTTCAAATTAGAATGAGCTGTGTGGACGCGTGAAAGATTGACCGAGTGATGCTTATAGGATCGCCAAGTAAAATTTTTAGAAATTATTATTGCCAAATTTTATTTTAAGAACATCTTTATGTTTAATTATGTGCACGTTATTTTTAGTATTTTTTTAGTGTTCGAGCATTGGACATTCTATGTTTAGTTGAAATTTTCTTTTAAAATTGTAGTATTTTAAAATGTTAATTTATATGAAAATTTCCATTTAAATTGTTGGATATAGAAATAGTTTAATAACTTTAGACAAAATTTCGTAAAAAAAAATAGAATTCCACTTAAATTAGATAAAGAAGATTTTTGATAATACTTCAAGTCTATATTCTTATCAATAAAATAAAAGGGTAATTGATTTGGGGAGTTGCAGCTTGATATCAAACCCCAATGTTATGAAATTCTTGATTTTCCTTTTAAGATCATCGCTTATCGATCCTTAATTATAAATTTATGGGTAAAGGGCTAAAATGAGAATATAATTAAAAATTTTGCCACTGACTGTTTTCACCAACAATAAATTCGATGGTGTAAAAAAATAAATAATATACATGGTCACTTGCATCATTAGTGAGAAGATTTGTTCTAATTTATTATTGTTTTCATTGATGTTGACTTATCTGACTGTCGACACGTATTCTGCCCAAGAATGTTAATATTTGAAATTTGGTCTTGTGTTCAAACATGGTAAATTCTAAATTCTTTGGAAGGATGCAAAGTTATTCTAGACTTATTTGATAACCCAGTTCATCCTTTAACCAAGTCCAATCAGTATATCTATCATTATCATATAAATTTGAATATTAAAGAAATTTCCAAGTTCTGGTAGTATTCTGCCTAAATTTTCATGTCTGAACACTATGGTTTATCTTATGAATTATGTTATTTGTACCCTTTGGGGATATTCTGTGGTTTACCCGATCCCACCCCCTCCCTCACATAGGGATCGGGTCCCACATCCAATAAAAATCCAATAAATGCGTGGAACCCGACCCCCATGTGAGGAAAGGAGTGGGGTCGGATAAACCAACATGTACTCCAAAGGGTATATTTTGGAATACATGTAGCAAGGTTGCTTATCTTATTCCTTGACATTGATGTGCAGCCAGATTTTCAATCATTTTTGTCTATCTGGGTTTGTCAATTGAATTCCTATAAATTGGGTTTTGAATCATGATAGGAGTTTTGCTTTTTATTGTAAATTATATTATAATCAACATAAGTGGCTCTGTTTATTATCATAATCTCTGATTTATTTATCGTTATTCTTTGAACTATCTGAAATTTGGATATAATTGTTTAGTCATCTTTCTTTACCATATCTATAACAGTTTGCAACTACACTATTGGAGTTAACTGTCACCAAAATAAATCGTCATAACATTCAATTTTATTATTGGCTGCTAGTTTACTAGTTGATACGGATTCATATTCACGTGTTACTCTGTCATCTGCTAGAGTTTGAAGAATTCCCAAGAGGTCGGCGCAATCATGTCCAATAAGTTGTGCATTTTTTTTATCCACATGACAGGAAAAAAAAAAATCTAATCTTGTGAAATAAAAATAAAGAAAGTGTTTACATGTTCTTTGTTTACGGTTCTATGTTGTGATTATATTTGAATGAGACCCATGGCATCTAACACTCGTCAATCAACTACCGTTCGACAAGCCCAAGGTACAAATAAAATATTTGTTCCATTTTATATTTCGAGTATGATTTATGAATAATTTAAGCTTGAATTCATGAAAAGCTTATGATGTTTAGAATAAAATATGTTGTGCAAGTTATTATTTTGTTTTAATGTACATGAAAGAATGATGATTAGTCATTGTATTAAAAGCGCAAGAGCATAATATATAATTTGACTAACAAAGATAAAACATAATTGGACATTTATGCGACAGACATGGCTAGAACTTATCAGACAGCTAGAAAGACCACATCTTGTAAAGCAATAGTGAACCGCAGGTCCATAATCCAGTCCTATGAGATTTACATGACTAACCCAACCCAACTCTGTCGAACATGTTCACGACATCTATGAGAAATGTATGGCAGCTGTGGAAGAAGATTGGAGATCACACATATCGAGGCTATGAATAACCTCATACACTCAATTTCACTTCAATGGAGAGACATGAGTTGTGGTAGGGAAGAGATGCTAGAATGTTACCCTCCAGAGCATCCAGACACAATTGAGTTCGGCAAATATTATCAGAACCTTTTAGATAGGTGGAGTGAGAGTCTAGAACCACAATCAGAGCCAGAAGATGAGTTGGCAGACAAGGTGGGAGATGGGGCTAACTCGAGCCCGATCCCGAGTATGAGTAGAACCCGAAAGAAGATCTCGAATAAGAGCATGAGGATGACTTTGGGTTGGAATTAGAGGACAATCACGAGTCACAAGAGCATGAGGATGACTTTGGGTTGGAATTAGAGGACAATCACGAGTCACAACCTGCGCCATATGTCGAGATAGACATAAAGTCCGGGCCTAAGGTAAAATATTTCTCCGAAGATGAAGCTTTACCAAAGAAGATTCGTAGGATTCATACGAATTAGAAATTTAGATTCTATTACTTTGTTTTGTGATATTTTTCCTTTATGTTATTGGGATTTAAATTAGCCGAATTATTGTATATCCTGATTTCAATGAGTCTTATTAATAAAAAAATAATAATTTTCTTTGAACATATTGAGCTACTTGTTGTCCAATATTTCTAAAACAAAATTTATTATTGTTGATTTAAAGGAAATCACATGACAACAAGCCAATAAGGTATGTTTAGGAATTTGATGATGGCGATGCAGGACCTTGGTAGGAATCAAGCACTGCCACCTCCTTAAAATGGACCGGCAAATGCCAACAATATGGGTTCAATTGTGGAGCAGTTTTACAGCCTCAAGCCTCCTTCTTTTGAAGGCAAAGCAGACCCTTTTGCAACCGAGGAGTGGTTAAGAGGACTAGAATGGATCTATAAACACGTGGCATGCACCGATACACAAAAGGTATCTTGTGCCGAATTTATGTTGGTCGAAGCAGCGGGCTACTGGTGGGAGTCTACTTTGCACACTAGAACGAAAACACAATAACGAGCTATGACATGGGCGCAATTCAAAGAAGAAGTGATGACAAAGTAATTTCCCCAATCCCTAAGGGATCGAAGAAAGATAGAATTCCTACAGCTGAAATAGGGAAAAATGTGGCTTAATGAGTATAAAAGGCAGTTCGAAAAACTTTTTAGGTATGCCAATCACCTTGTGGACACTGGGCCAGAAAAGGCTAGGAGGTTCGAACTTGAGTTGTATCCAGAGAATGGAGGAATCATGATATCTCACAATACAGTACCTACAGTGAAGTGCTTTAGTGAGCTCAATCAATTTTTGATCGTCTAGAAATGGATCACATGATAAAGAAAGGTAATAAATCATTTGCGAAATGAAAATGGAATGGATCGAACAAAGGGAAAGAATTTAGACAATTTAAGAAGGCCAATACATGATCGGGATTGGGATCAGGATCATGATTAGGATCAAGTAAACCAAATAAAGTTACTCCACGATGCCCTAAATGCAACAAAGCCCATGGAGGAGAGTATTTTTTTGGGGAATATTTATGCTATCAATGTAGCCAGGAAATCCATTTCGTCCCAGACTGCAAGGTCTACCTACCCAAGAAAGACTATGAGTGTGGCACTTTAACTCATGAAGAGGGAACAGGGGATTCGAACGTAATGGCAGGTATTCTATCAATATGTGAACATCTGCTTATATTCGTATAGCCTCATGAGCTACTCATTCATTTATCTCAACCATATTTATTGTTAAATCATGTACTGCATGTAAAAAGTCCAATAGTGTTCTAAAAATTTCCATCCCACCGGGTAGAGTTTTGAACACTATCAGATCGCTAGGGTAGTGAAGTTAGAAATGGATGGAAAATAATTTATAGCTAATCTACACCTCCTAGACATGAAAGACATTGACGTTATTCTAGGAATAGACTGGCTGGGGGGCAATCACGTAACCATTCAATGTTTCAAGAGGAAAGTAATTTTTCAGAAGCCTTTGGAGGAAGAGTTTCGATTTTTCACTGTACAAGTTTAAGTCTTTACCTCTTCTAGTGTTGGCCATTAAAGCAAAAAAGATGTTAAAGAAGAGATCTTGCAAGGGATTTCTAAAGAAGAGATCTTAGCTTGCTTATTTATTTGATTATGCTTCTAAGTACTTTATTGCTTATTTCCTGTATCACGTGATTTTATACTGAGTATGTGAGTCTTTGATTTCAGGATACATGTTTAACAAAATGGAAGCTACATTGAGTTGATTCAGTTGGACTTGGGTAGTTTTGATAGTATATTGTTTGTATTGTATTTGGTTTTGTCACAGAATGTCAAATTGGGAGTTTGTTAGGTTTAAAATATTGTATTGGCGATTTTGTAAACAAAAGGACCAACTTGAACAATTATAAAAGTTTAGGAACTCAATTGTAAAGTTTCATAGTTGGTAGATTAGCATAGGGTTCGGGGTTTCATGTTTGGAACAAGAAACATTCACGTCGATTTTTCGCTAACTGCTCGCCGGAGTTGTGCTCAAGCAGATGATACAGCAACACCATCGCTCAACCTTCGCTCCACCGTCGCTCGAGCGAAAAAGTTCTTTGCTCAAGCGACAATATTTTCTGGCCAAACCTAATTTCGCTTTCCGAGACTTTTGCTTGGCCTATATTACCTAAATTGTCCAACTTATAAATAGAGGCACCATATATTCTTCGAATATGAGATTGAACACATTCTTTCTTGAGAGAACACATCCTACACCAAATTGATATTGTTCAATCCATCACTTATTTATGCACCAATCATTGTGAAAACATCAAATAGTCAAATCAAACATCGGATTGAAATCTTCACTTGGTTCTATCAAGGGGTTGAAGATCGAGGAAGATTCTTGAAGAACGAGGAGTTCTTTTGAAGATCTACAGGAGGTAAACGTAAACAGTCGAGAGTGGAGTTCGTATGCTCATTCCAGGATGACTGCTTTACAAGAAGAGCCATGATTGGTGTTAGTGTACACATTCCAGGAGGGCTACTTCAAACTTTGGACAAGAGGTCGGAAAGCTTATGTCGTCAACTTTGCTGGTGGTCTGTAAGTTTATCAAAACGTTTATAGTGGATCTTTGACTTGTAAAGTGCCCGAAATTTTTCCCACGTTGGGTTTCTCCGTGAACAATCCTTGTGTTCTTTACTGCTTTATTTATTGGTTGATTGATTGTGGTATTTAAACATAGAAAAAAATTAGATTGATTGATTAATCACCCGAACATAATTAACTTGTGTCGTGTTGCTTGTTAATTAGATTTTACATTCTATATATTACATTTGTTCACTCCCCTCTAGGTGTTGTTAAAGTCAAACTTGTGTTTCTCACAGTGGAATATCAAAAACAAATATCCCCTTCCTCGGATTGAAGACCTATTTAATCAGTTGAAGGGTGCAACAGTATTTTTAAGGTTGATTTGAGGTCAGGTTATCATCAATTGAAAGTGAAGGCAAACGGCATTTAAAAGATGGCATTTAGGACTCGCTATAGACATTACGAGTTCACTATAATGCCCTTTGGATTAACGAATGCTCCGCAGTATTTATGGATTTGATGAATAGGGTATTCCATCAGTATTTAGATCAATTTGTCATTGTGTTCATTGATGACATTTTGATATATTCAAAGAATAATGATCAACATGAAAAATAACTCAGGATAGTGTTGGAAATACTACGAAGGGAGAATCGTATGACAAATTCAAGAAATGTGAATTTTGGCTTGATCGTATAGTTTTTTTTGGACATGTAGTTAAAGTGTAAGGGGTTGAAGTAGATCCTACTAAAGTTGAGGCAGTAACCAAATGGTCTAGACCGACAAATGTAGATGATATTCATAGTTTCTTGGGACTAGCCAGTTATTATCGGAGATTCATCGAGGGATTCTCCAAAATAGCTAGGTCAATAACCCAACTAACGAAGAAGGAAGTAAAATTTCAATGGATTGAAAAGTGTGAGAAGAACATTCACAAACTAAAACAGAAATTGCCTACAGCTCCGGTTTTAGCTATCCCAGAGGGTTAAGATGAATTTGTTATATACAGTGATGCATTCAAACAAGGTTTATGATGTGTACTAATGTAGTATGAAAAGGTGATCGCATATGCCTCAAGACGGCTAAAACAGAACGAGCAAAACTTTTTCACTCAAAAAGATTTGAATATGAGGTAGAGAAGGTGGTTAGAGTTAGTTAAGGATTATGACTGCACTATCTATTACCATTCGGGGTAAGGTTAATGTAGTCGCATATGTAATCTATTTATTCCAATAAGGTTTGGGTTCTTGTGGACGCACCTAATGAGGTCAAACATATAGGGTGCAAGTTGGTCTATAAAAGGAAATGAAGAATATATGGGAAGGTTGAAACCTTCAAAGCAAGGCAATAGCTAAGGATTTTACCCAAAGAGAAGGGTATCGAATGCGAGGAAACCTTCTCATTGGTTACCTTGCTTAAATTTATTTGAAGTTAGTCATGTTTTGGGAATTTGTATCTTACGAGGTTGGAAAAACATGTGGATAGCAACATCCTAAACTTCATATATTGACAAGATATTGTCTAAATTTGCAATTCAAAAATCCAAAAATGGAAACCTCCCTTTAGACATGAAATTAATCTATTTAAAGGGCATTCTTCCACGACTCCAACGGAGATAGATTACATGAAAAATGTTCCTTATGCTTCGGCCATAGCTTCATGGGTAGCAAGGGAAGCTGCATGGGGTGTTTTTGAGGAAACAATGAAGTCATTGAAACGTACGACTGTTCATGCCAGGTAACATCAATTCTCGAGCTTCGCTTATTTGCAAAGTCACCTTTTAATGCAGGTGAAGCCCCGTGCAAAGGTCATTAGTAGATTAGGAGCATGCTTGGCTAAGCTTATATAGTTAATCTACAAGTAAATAAGTTTTAAATAAAAAAAAAAAAAAAAAACGTTTTCACTTGTCGAAGTTTACTTCAACGGTAAGGTAAGAGTTAAATTTCAAAATAAGTAACTTCTTTCCTCTTTTCAAGTTATCCAATCATGTCAGAATACAGAAAGTTATCAAAAAGTAAAATTTACTTCTATTTTAGGCTTACACAAATGTGCTCTCATAGATATGGTAACACAGAATCGAACTTATAATAAGTGCCGATGAGCAATTGTTGATAGTTGAGCAGCTCTCAACACGTCAACTATATCGAATATGATTTTTTTCTGGTTCCAAACCTTCGCTAAAATTCCTTAGAAGTATAATACCTAACAATTTCTTCGATGAAGATTCAGTGCCAGGCTCCTTGTTGCACAAATTCTCGTTAATAATACCTAAGACAAGAATCTGCAGATTAATTTTTTCCTCTTGCAGCATCACTTCATGTATATGCAGATTCCCAGGTTGTAAGAATAGAAAGGGTTACTATTTGAGATTAACTTCTTTTGCAAGGTTTGCAAGGGTTGAGATGGGGGTCAGGGATGTGAATATGAATATGAATCTGAATTGAAAATTTTCAGTCATAGAGGACTTCTAATGTATTCGAAGTTTTGGGTTATGCTATTCCAACTTTTCTATTGGTGCCTGAGATTGATAATTTATATGTCTTTGTGACTGTGATTAGCATGTGCTCTAGTTAATCCCATAGGTTTATGTTCTCACTTATCCGATACGAGGTTGTCAAATAACCACTGGGGGAAGTCCTACAAAAACCAATATGTTCTATCATTTACCATAACTCAGAAAGGTACAAGTAGAATGATCCACAAGACTAAAGACTTACCTATCCACAAAACATTCAATTTGAGAATCAAATTCAAACCAAAACTAACGAAAATCAAATTAAATAGTAATTTCTGCACATACACGGAAGATGCAAACAGATCTCCAATTTGCCATTGACTGGGGAAATTTGAAAAGGGTACTATTTGCGGTACTACTTTAACCTTATCTGCCATTGCCAAGATATGAAAATCTAAGCCACGTAGGCAAATACCCATTAAATCGAGGGGAAGAGGTACGTCGATAGCTAAAAACTAAAAATTGCCCAAAGACAAATGAGAAAATTACATACAAACAGGGGGAGAAACGACACAGTACCAGACCTAAATCCCACTAATGACTAAACCCAAAAGCAAAAGTTATAAATTAATGTCACGGGCTTCCAAAGGTTTTAATTAACCCAACTTGCTATGGTGCTAGATAATCACTATATCTCTTATTTACTTCTGCTTATCCTCAAAGAGCCTATAACAACTTAATTCATCATTTTAGGTCACTTCTACCACATCATCCCAACTATAGTATCCTCCTCATCTTTCTGTTTTTCGGATTGTCCTATGTTTATTTTCCAGAGTGGAGAGTCCCAAGGCTTGTTACCAATGACACCTTCAAACTTCTCAATATGGCCTTCTCATTTTCAAGCTCAATATTTTTGCAGTGCCTCAGCATACAATCTAATCAATAACACCTCGTGGAAAGAGAATACAAAACTACTGCTAAAACAAGCTTCTCCACAAGGGCGGTGGGAGGCAGAAAGATCCACACGGTGATCATAAGACCCTTTAGTTTCTAACTGCCACCCTGAAAACCAATCAAGCACAAGCACAAACATATGTATCTACTCAAAATGCCTCGTTTAATAGAGAAGTAAAAGACATACTTCAGTTAAGTATCTGCACATAAAATGTATTCTATGTCGAGATGGTTATTGGGATTGGTGACAATTGACACGGGCATATAATTCATGTCAGGATTCTAAATTTAGACCACTTCACAGATTAACACGAATGCAACAAATATGTTCCAAAAGAAAATCATAATTTGCAGAAATGTGTTTCTTGAAAAGAGACGACATTGGGAGCCATGAACAAAATTTTGGGGATTGTTGCCATTAGCTTCTTTTTTGATAACCGTGGATGTTCGGGCTAACTTGCGCGCACCTCGACTAATCCACGGGGCCTAAAGTTTACGGTTGGGTACTCACCTCAGTGGCGAGCCCGAGGGACTCGAACTGGTGACCACTGGGTTGCCATTAGCTTCTTCAGAACCAAGAACTATTGTAGCTTATCTGTGCTTAACATTCCAATGGGCGTATTGTTTTCTAATTATTCACCAGATAGGTCAAGTTTGGTAAAATAAAATAAAGGTACTTTTTCATGCACATGGGAGAAAATTAAAGCCATGTTAACGGTACAAAATCATCCGATACCAAGAAACTACAAACGAAAATTAAAAATGCATTTTCCCCAAAAGGATCCGATCAAGAAATTAAATCCTACAGATAATCACACCAACAAATCAAAATATATTATTTCACTTCAATTTTAAATGTAAATCTGACTGCGAATGTTTCAAATTAATCCGAAAATATGCTGTCAATTATTGATAATCAACAAGGAAAACATTTCATTTCTCATTAATCAATCAAAATTAATATCATTCTACGTTACCATAACAAGGAAACATTTGTTTCATTCCAATACTACAGTAGCACCAACTTCTTTGAGCTTCTCCACTATCTTCTCAGCCTCGTCTTTTGGCATCCCCTTCTTAACCACCACAGGCGCTTTCTCCACTAAATCCTTAGCTTCCTTGAGACCCAAATCCGTGAACGCCCTAATTTCCTTAATCACCTTAAGCTTCGCCGATGCATCAAATTTCTCCAATTTCACATCAAATGCTGTTTTCTCTTTGACGGCCTGTGGCGCGGCCGCGGATACTGAGCCTCCGCCTGCCGCTGACGTGGACTGTAGACCGGCTCCGGAAGCTGCCGGGCCGAACCGGTTCAGACCCATTTTGTGCCTCAAGAGGATTGAGTAATCGAAGCGCTCTATCTTGTTGAGAGTCAAGAGCTCATCAGCTATTCGTTCAAGCTTTTCGGTTCGGGTCTGGGTCTCGACACCGAGGCTGAAATTCCGGGTCATGGAGAAAACGGATCGAGCTAGGGATCTGGAAGTAATATATGAAATCATGGAGGGAATTTCGGGAATTGTTTTGAGCACTTCAGAGTAGTGATTTCAAAGGCATTTGCAGTAAGTGCAGATGGGAAATTCCTCCGAGTGTAGACCCTTAGGGTTCTAATGTCTCAGAATAATACTACTTTGCTACTGTAGATGACCACTGCCTTAGACATAATTTTATCATTTTATGTGAGTTTTGTCCATTATACCCTTATTCCTAAATTTTAACCATTTTCCATTTTTTAATTGATATGAGAACCTAGTAACGAAACAGAAGGAAAATTTTAAAACTTGTAAAATGAATAGAAAAGATAAA
>CAIGRQ010086875.1:0-18275 GCA_903798375.1 Fraxinus sp. D2006-0159
TTTTTGGTCAAAGCTCAAATTTGAAATCAGTAATTCATTTTCTTATTTCTTCCTAATATTTAGGGTTTGTTAATTCCATCAAAATCTAATGCCTGCCTCAAGTCTCAACACTTCGACGATCACAAATATTTAGCCATCAGACCACCTCTTCTCATCTCTCAAGTCTCAATTCACTGTTAGTGATACTCTTTGATCCCAAATAGAAAAATGCCTGGCTCCGTCGCTATAAGCATGGCTGGAGTACTCATATTGCCAAACTAATTATCTACAGTAAAAAATACGTGTGGACATAATATCTTGTAAAAATACCATATGCAACATCCTTATTGTATAAATTAATGTTCTTTGTTTTGTAGTCGAAATGCCAATATTTACTTTGTACAAGTGAGGGTTCAACAAAACAAGCTTAAAATAATTTGTCAGAGTACTTTTGTTTAAATTCTGGATCAAATTATCATTCCAGCAGCATTTCAAGCAAATACTGGACTGCTAAGGTTGGAATTTTTGGAAAACAAACAAGATATCAGAATCGTTCAATACTACATGTTATGAATCCGATCAAATAATTAAAGATGAGAAAATATGGACAATATGAAAATAAGGGATCACACGAGAACACAAGATTTTGTGGAAGAAGAGAATTTTTATTTTAATAAGAAACTAAAAATTATTTTACAAGATTTGATGCTCTCATCTAGATCTAAACAATTCTTTCAAATTTCTAATTTATACAATAATGATCTAATTGTTATGTTAAGTGTATGAAGAGTGTACACCTTGTGAAGTATTTATAAGAGTCAAATGTTAAAGTTATGAAGTAGAATACAAAATCGCGTCGAAATCAAACAAGGATGAAATCCCCCCAAACTGGTAGCGCCACCCACCGGGAGCTGGGACGCAAGCCCTTATGCTCCCTTTTGCTCTTTTGGCGCAGCGTCTGGGCGCTCTGGCTCTATCCTAAAAATTTCTAAACACGTTTTTATCCATTTCAAAGTTATTTTTCCAATCAAATCCATGATGAAATTTGATCTATTATCAAACCGAACTTCCAAACCAACATTATCTTAGCTTCCTCAATTAATCAGACTTCTAATTCACATGGAATTTGAGTCACACAACATAATATTTACACAAATTTCATAGCAATGAATTAAGTCTTCACTCTTCAAGTCATTTTCAAACTCTTCCATCATGCCTCTTTTCGGACACCCCATGCCCCTATCGAGTACACTATACCTTTGCCGGACATATTCAGTAACTGTGAACTAAATTCAAACCATGCTTACCAACATAACTACTTTGCGCATCATCCTTACTTGAATCATCTCATCTATTTCCAGTTCCAACCGAGTCAATAAACTTGCTCTATTTACCACGAGCAATATTATCAAAGAGATCATAACAAGCTCTACCTAAGCCACTAGAAGATTCCCCAGTATTATTGTCTAAGTCACCATAAACAAACCAATCACAACCAACTCTACTCGAGTCATTGCTCACTGAACCATAAGCTGCAGCTACATTGACAGTGATCACCGAAACTTCTAAAACATATAATCGGAACTTTCTCCGCCCCCTTAACATAACCGGAGTACCCTTACTAAATTTCATAACTCCACTTCCACATTTATATTTGTACCCTTTTGAATAAGGAATACTCAAAAGAGATTACATTCTTGTTTATACCTGGAACATGTTGTACGTGGAAAAGTTTTTAAATTGTCCCATCAAACATCTTGATTTTGACATTACTAATCACAACTATTTTACAAGGTTCATTATTTCTCATTATCATGGAACCCCTTGTAACTGTTTCATATGAAGAAAATCAATCCCTATTTGAACACGTATGAGAAATGCATGTCGAATCAAGAATCCAATCCTCGTCAGATTCCACTCCTCATCAGATTTGGACTCACCTTCAATAATTGCCAAAATATTCTTCTGCAAGACTAACATAATTGAAATCTTCTAGTTGTTCCTTTTGATGTGTAGTAGCAAATATGTTCTGCCACTCATAGAAATCCCTCTTCATGTGCTACTTATTGTTGTAGTACCAACAACACATAGCAATCCCTCTTCATGTGCTATTTATTGTTGTAGTACGAACAGCAGACTTTACCACTATTGCTATTCTTGACTCTGCCCATTCAATGACCACTTATCTTCCTCCCACGAACAACAAGAGCCTCTGTCGGGCCTCAGAACCGATGACCAAATGCTTCATCTTCTCCTTAGAATAAAGCATGTCGTATACCTTGTCAATAGCAAGAGTATTCTGACTATAGAGAATAATATCTCTAAAAGTCACATATGAAGGCGGCAACAAACATAACAATGTCAACCCTAAATTATCTTGATCATATTTGACCTCCATGATCTCCAAATCAGCGACGATTTCCTTGAACATCGATAGATGATCTTCTAAAGATCCACCTTTCATCAATCAATGAGAATAAAAGCACCGCTTCAAGTGTAACTTACTTGCCAAACTCTTTATCATACAAAGTTACTCCAATTTTAACTACAACCCAGTTGCACTTTTTTCCTTTTATCACATCCTGAAGAGTTTGATTGGAAAGATGAAGATGTATCTGTGATAGGGTTTTTCGATCCTTACATTGCTTCTCCTCCGAGGTCATTGTTGCGAGCACTCTATCTATTCCCAACAAAGTATCATCAAGATCCCATTGCGCAAGAACCGCTCACATCTTGATTTGCCACAAAGAGAATCTATTATTGCAATACAAAAGCAGAATTTCGAATTTTCATCCCCAAAACAATTGACTTTATTCAAATATCGCTTTAATATACAATTTGGACCTCCTAAGAACCCTGCAAAAACATTTGTTCTAATACCACTTTGTTGGAAAAAAAAAAAAAAAGATATCAAAATCGCTTTAATACCACTTGTTATGAATTCATCCAAATAATTAAAAATGAGAAAATATGGACAATATGAAAATAATGGATTACACAAAAACACAAAATTTTGTAGAAGAAGATAATTTATTATATCAAGAAACTAAAAATTGTTTTACAAGATTTGATACTCTCAATCTAAATCTAAATAATACTCTCAAGTTTCTAACGTATACAACAATGATTTAATTATTATATTGATTGTATGAAAAGCCTACACCTTGTGAAATATTTATAGGAGTCAAATCTTGAAGTTATAGATGAAGTAGAACACAAAACCGCGTCAAAAACCAAAGAGGGGTGAAATTCCCCCCGAACAGCCGCTCTGCGACGTTTCTGCTGGTGCCCTAACGCCCGGAGACCAGCAATGGGACGCCTGCCCTTTTGCCCCCTTTTGCGCTTTCGTTGCCTCGGTTCTATCCCAAAACGTTCTAAACACGTTTTTATCTATTTCAAAGTTATTTTCCCAATCAAACTCTCAATTCATGATGAAATTTGATCTCTTATCAAATCGAACTTTCAAGCCAACATCATCTAGACTTCCTCCATGAATCAAACTTCCAATTCACGTGAAATTCGAATCCCAAAACATAACAAGAACTATGGTGGTAGGTTCCATTTTTATTCCTCACCAACACCACAACTAGTTTGAAAATAGTTTAATATGGCTCAAAAATCATCAATTATGGTCAAGTACCAATAACATATAAAAACGTAGTCAATATGATAAATTTTAACAATGTCAATGGACTAAGGGCTTATCGTTCGATCCCTGCCCACTAGAATGCCTAGGGTTCAAAAGCCTCCGATCCCTTACAATAATTTAGAAAATCCAAAGACCTTACGTAGAAACTTTTGTTTGATGTAGATTTTTTGAAACAACTTTCACGTACATAAGTGGATCCACATGATCTTGAGCACGAATAGTGTAATCAAGTCTCTCGATCAAATCATATTTGATGAGGAGGATTATCTTTTTCGACTAAACAAAAGAACTAACATAAATTACAAGTAGACATGCTTAGTTTTTAAACTATTGTAAGAAGAAAAAACACACACAAAATATGCTAAAAACTTGCATCACATGCCTAAACAGTATTTAAACTATCTATATATCAAGCTTTGATCGTTTGCTTCCCATGTCCTCCTCTTACACAAGTTTTCAGAATCTTCTTCAAGACCTTCTTTGTTGAATTCTTCTCTACTGCCGCTGTCTCCCCTCTGTGCTTCTCTGCCTCGAGCACTTCTTCTAATTGCAAACAAATCTGGTAGCACAAAAATAATCAGATGTTTTCGTATGTTTCTCACTTTTACTCAAGCGATAAACATTTGTTTCATCGTGTTACCTTCAAGGCATGGTCCTCGACGTGGACTAGTCTTTCAACGAGAGTACCCTTGCGCTCGACTTCCAATATCACTTCATTGATGGGCCGGCAGTGCTTCTCCAAGCTTTTTGGCGAGTTATCAACTGATGATGCTTGGCCGTCGCTTGTGAGCATTCCACTTGAGAAAGTGTATGCAAACGAGCTTTTGGGAGAATGGCTAAGGCTCTTAATTTCTTCCAATTGTTTCAACTAAATTTCCCCATGATTAAAACTCAAAAGAAGTATGCTACTCAAGTAGTCAAGTATCAGACGAATTAAAAAAATTGCCCGAGAAACCAAAAGTTAGCACAATATTGAAAACATAGAGATGCACGAGTCACTTGTGTTTCATAGGTATTTTGTCAATTTTCGCGTACTCTTTGTGGAGTAATATGTTACCAACCACTCTTGCTCCAACCTAACCTAACTTTCAATTCGCTGTTCACTAAGTTATGGAGGAACTTAACCTGTCTTGTAGAAGCCTGACTACTTTCAAATAGGATTATTCTGCTTCACCCTAATGGGTTATCGAATTTTTTGTCGAATCGCCACATGACGACCCCTTATTGGGGGGTATCTGAGCCCACAGGCGCCCCCAATAGGGGCCGCCATGTGGCGATTCGATAAAAAATTCGAGTAGTATAGCAAGCTCCTTTCAAATATTTAACCCCACCCCCCACCCCCCAAAAAAAATGAAAAATGAAAAACTCAAATCAATACCAAATTATCCAATCTCTTGTACCTCTATGTACCATCCTAATTATCAAAACCAACATACAATTTATCATTCTCCTTTTCTAATTTTACTATTCCATCCAAATTAACAGGAAATCATAACTCAAGGGGCTGCTTAATTTATAGTCTAATAAATATATTCAGAAAAAAAAATGAAAAAGATGAAAAATCTACTTACAATGTTATCCAGTCGGTTTAGTCTAGAGAGAATTGGTTCTTCCATGGCAGCCATTTTCTTTTTTCCTTCCAATTAATCACAACATTTAGATAATTGTTGCAGGAAAAAGATGCTGATATACTTGCACACTTTCCAAGATTTTATAGGGACAGATGCATGTTGATATATACGTGTTAGTCAATGATTTAATTGTGGTCAATGATAGGAAAATAAGGATGATGATGATGTTGTGGTCTTGTGTCGTATTGACACGTAACAATGCCATGCCATAGATTTTAATAAACAAAAAATTAATTCGGAATCAAGTTAATTATTTTATATTTTTATTTTTAGATAAACTAAGATACGAGGAAAAACAAATCGTTGTCTATCAAAAGATCATCTGTGTGCACAAAAATATTGTTTGTTATGAACTTTTCATGTGATGCGGAAGCATATGATGTTGGTTAATCGACCCCTCCAGCTTATCGATCGAGGATGACACATCTCTCTTGGCCGCTAACATCCCCTACCACCAAGTTGCCATCTATCTGGAGTAAGAACTTCAACAAAAGAAATGGCAGCTCCTCGTCCTCTAAGGATTTCCTATTGCTGGCATAGCAGGGACTCCAGAAAGCATAGTTGCACGGAAATTGTCCCTCCAATTGAATCAATAATGTTGCAATTCATTTTTATTTTATTTTTTTTACGTAAGAATCCGCAGTCGCTACTCGTAAGTGTGCACTAAGTAAACCTCACTCCATGTATAGTAGTCCACAAACCACACGAGAGATGTAAACCGCTCTAGACAGGCTCAGTGCGACAGACTCGACCGATGAAGTGTTGACAGAGAATTCAAACTCGTGATTTTCGATTTTCACGTTCACCTGCTCCACCAACTCGACCATCCCAAAAGTTAATATTGTTGCAATTCTTTGCTCTAGTCTTAAGTCGTTAGTGCAAGGACTTCTAACCTCAATTTCCTGAAATCTCTCAACAATTACTCTTATTTAGCGGGTAATGCTGCCAACTGCACATCGTCTCTCAGCTAAGAGCATTTGTGAATACCTTGGCCTTGTATGTAGTAATAAAAAGTACAGTAGTGGTCCTTTAACAATTATGTCCATATCTTATTCCTCATGTTTAACTCCTATAGGGAACAATATTTCACTTGTGCTATGTTGATGATTAACGGTATAAACACAGTAATGATTATTTCCATACAGCATAAGATGAAATCAATTAATGCAGAACCCAGTGGTTACACCGTTTGAGAATATGTTCTATGAATTGAATAAATCCATTGCAAGGATGAAAAATGTCATTATAAATAACTTACAAGACTTCATCTAGCAATGAGTCAAAATTCAGAAACAACATACAATTCTTCCACCACTCTTTTTAAGAACATAAAAGAGTCTGTTTGTAATTACTTTTGTCACAACAAAAAATTTAGCTATCAACTCTACAACAAATGTGAATTCCACGTACACGAAAACATACAGCGAGATGGATTAGATAGAACTTACAAGAATCACATGGAAACCTCCCGAACATTGATTTCTTCAGAGGTTCCGAGATCAAACCTTCAAGTTCGAGGCACGCTGACTCTTAACAGTTAATTCCACACAGCTCAACATCTGGGCCAGTGACACTAGTGGTGAATGGATCAACTCGCACCCATAACAATGAAAAGATGGAAGCAAGAAGAATGGCCCACACGACAACAATAGTGGGCGTCCGATTCTGACGGCCCATAAGACCTTTGAGGAAAGGATAGAGATGAACAATCACCCAGAAGGCAAAAAACAATTTTCCAAAGAGTGGACCCCATGACTGGTAACCACTGTTGATAGCATAGGAGATTCCTGCAACAACACCCACCAAGTTTATGATGAGAAGAGTTGTGGGAGGTATTAGGAGTGTTGTCCATTTGAACATGTAGAGCTCAGCATAATCCCCGTCTTCATCTGAGGCCTTCGATGTGACAGTGAAGTTAGTGTCTATTCCAGCAAGCACTTTGAGTAACCCTTGGAAGACGGCAAAAAGATGAGCTGAAACACCTCCAATCACCCAAAACTGTTCATTCCTCCACCATTCGTCAATTCCCACACCACTCCATCTCATCTCCAGTATACCAGTAGCAAAGATGGAAAGAAAGAGGGATATAAACCAGATACTCGCAAAGTTACTGATCTGCAATACAAAGTAATATTTAATATTTGTGAAATCAGGTTCCTGTCTATTTCATGCAAGTTGCTTAAGGCACAATTATAAATACTATCATACTGGTTATATTGTTATATTTACCACTGCGTGTATAGTTGATACATTAAGTTAGCTTCACAGAATACACAGTTTAAGGCAGAAAGATGATAGCACGATCGAGGAAGTATGACATTTATTTTATATTTATATATTATACCCACTTACTGGAAATGACAGCCACTCGTGAGATATTGAAGAAGACAAAATTGTTGAAGAGTGATCATTTAACATCAAATAGGTGTTTAAAGTGAAAATTTGTTGGGCGATGAAACCAACCTGTGGGATAATAAACTTTCCAGTGAGTAGACAGACTGCTGGCAGAGTACAATAAAAAAGAAGTGGAATGGCAGTGACTGGGTAAATTGTGGTGTTGACATATGCAAACCTCTCTAGCCACTTCAACCTTCCCCCATAGCCATACCATATAGGACAATGTCTGCTAAACAAAATCTCCACAGATCCCAAAGCCCATCGAAGCACTTGGTTGAGACGATCAGAAAGATTAATTGGAGCTGATCCCTTGAAAGCTGGTCTGGGAGGCATGCAGTAAATTGATCGCCAACCACGAGCATGCATCTTGAATCCAGTAAGAATATCTTCCGTAACAGAACCATAAATCCATCCAATCTGCACAACAAGGGGAAATAAGCCTTCTATAGAAACATGATATTTAAGGGATTTACTTGTTCCAAGTAGAGGAACAAAAAAGGGGCTCCTAGACAGCACCGCCTCCAAATATCAAGTACCAGTATAGAGAAATAAATTTCTGAAATGAACAGGTGGAGAAGTGCTAGAGATACAATAGGAAGAAAACTGTTCATATATATCTTAAAGGTCTACTCCAAACATCAATTTTGCTGGATAGAGGCCGCACCCAAAGTATTTAAATACTTTAATTAAGGACAATCTAGGCAAAATAACTGCTTAGAATTGGCTCCATTTTACTGCTGCTTTCCCTTCCTTGGGGAGTGCAGAAGGGGGTAAAGAGATAAAGGTACATAACCAATATCAGCATGCCATTAATTGATTTCTATTGACAATGGCAGAAAGGCGCTTGCAGTGGACTTCCAGATTCATTACAGCTAATGATATCACAGGAAAAAATTATCTACCTATATGAGTACACTTTTGAAATCCATGAAATCAGATCTTTACGTTTTATTTCATCTCATTATGAGGTTGAAAGTCATGCTTTTTATTTAACAAGTAAACTAATGTACAAAAAAAATCATAGAATCATGTCAAATCATTTGTTAGCACTTGTTAGTCTACATCAAATGCAACCCCTATATCAATAATTTACCTCCCAATATTCAACCATGCCCTTCCAGTCAGAAGGCAACGGCAACATTTTGTAATTATGTGGATAAACAATGGTATAGTGCTGTGGAGGAGGAGCTTCAATGGAAATTAAAAAACCGCCAACTTACCTCACTTCCCCATTCTGCCTTATCTTCATACCCACAGCTGATAACGTGAATGGCCTCTTTTAGAAGAGTCTCTGGTGTAGCAGACTGAGGAACCCCACCATTCTCCATTAGTGTGGATGCGACAAAAACTGCAGACTGGCCAAATCTTTTCTCAAGGCTAGTTTGGGACATAAGCAGTGACTTCTCATCATCAAATCCAGCACCTGGTTTTAATCAAGAGGGAAGAATTAACATCAAATGAAAAGGCTAATAAAATAAAACTTGCAGAGAAAATTCTTGTAGGCATCTTCTGTCTGCCTAGAAGACAAGGAGGAATCTCAATATACAGAGAGCCAATTGAGTGTGCCAAGATTCGTGAAAACCAGGCAGATCATGAAATAAGAATGATTAGAAAAAGAAAAAAGACAGAACCTTTCATGCATATTTGAAAAAATTGAAAACAATTCCAACTAAGTAATGTGAGATGTACTCAAGGGACATGGGCCACACCCAATGGTTGCATTCCAGCACTTCACCGGCCCATTATGAAGCCAGTTCATATGATCCAATAATTACCTCAAAAGCCCCACCCAGACAAAAAAAAAGGCAGAAAAGATGGAAAGGAGCACCAAAGAGTGTCAATCCAGGTGGAATGGCAGGGACTAGCCTTTTAACCCTGAGCAAAGATCAGATGAAGTTTATATACTTGTAGTATTACGTTTAAAAAATGCTATTGCCACTCTCTTTTAGCCCTTTATTCTGGTCACTTACAGGTACTACATTTTAAAACACATGTTAACTGCATGTGTTCCCACCAAACAAATGCATGCTTCCATTGGTATAGCCTTATTAACAAAATTTACATGCCTAGATCAATTTTCACCAACAAAATCTCGTACTTAATTACACACGACCGAACATGACACATGTAATTTTTTTGTGCCCTTGATAACAAATATGTACTGTCAATGCAAGTAGGAACTCAAGAATATTGATTTAAACAGAAACAGTACCTTCAACACCCTCCTCTATATCCTCCAAGCTGAAAATTGGAACAGTGGGATCAACATGCTTTTTAGATTTCTTTTTGTCTGACCCCTTCTTGCTCGATTTAGAACTTTCCTTTCTTGACCCACCAAAACAGGAAGAGAGAAACCCAGATTTCTTCTGCTTAGGTTTGTGAGGAGGCTCATAACCGTATAAAGCTGTTCTGTTGAAGACACATCCAGTACCCACGTACACGGGGCCTTGAATACCATCTAAACCTCTCAAGTTAATCTAACAGCACAAAGAAAAAGAACGAGTTACTATGCATACTGAATATTATCAAATTATTTATTACGGGTTCAATTGGACATTCTAGTAGGAAACAAACGCAAATAATAATAGCAGTGATCATGAACTCACATCAAAGAAGACAGTGTTACGATTGGCATATCGATCATTCTTATCAATACCGTCAAATCTCTGTGGAAATTGCACATAACAGACGTATTTTCCAAGATTTGGATCCATAAGAAAGCACATTGCTTCTCGCAAAGCTTTGCTGTTGTTTATGTAGTGATCACAGTCAAGATTCAACAAGAAAGGTCCATTAGTAAGAACTGCTGACACACGAACCTGCAAGAGTTGAATTGAACATAAAATGTTAAATGTGCCAACAAAGCAATTTTAGAATAACTGCAGATCACAATTGTCAACTACTTACAAGTGCATTCATAGCACCAGCTTTCTTGTGATGCTGGAATCCTGGACGCTTCTCACGAGAAACATACACTAACCTTGGCAGCTCATTACCCTCACTGTCAAGACCTCCACTTTGGCCTAAGAAAACCTGTAAGCAACAGAATCTAGATGAGTTACTTCAAATATAGCACAAAACTGTGAAGATGCAAGTACAATGATGACAGTGTTAAATCCACCAAGTGAAAAAAAATGTGACAAGTGTTTGCTTATCACATACGAGGATTAAATTCAATTAATTTTGAAATACTTTGAATAGATATCAATATTTTTATAAATAGTTTTTCTGAACATTTGAACATTCAGTATACAATGGGAAACCATTGTATCTCGTTGTGCAGGGATCTGTTACACAATTCCATCAAACCCAGCTAACCTGAATCATTCCTGGATGGTCTCTGGTGTTATTTCCTGGCCATGGTGTACCATCTTGCATGACCCAACCTTCTTCAGGAACCTTTTGGGCCTTGGCGACAAGTGCATTGATACGAATTTTGAACTCTTCATATTCTCGCTGTAGGACAAGAAAGAACAAAAATAGGACTCCTGGACCAAAGGAAACAGACAATGGAAATGTTTTGCAATACTCACCTTCATAGCCCTACGATCTTTGACAAATGATGGATGAACTTTATCTTTCAAGTAGTCAATCTTCTGACAGAAGTACCATTCTGGAGCACGTGGTTCAATATTGTACTTTTTGCAGAAAGGGACCCATTTCCTTGAAAATTCTGATGTTTCTGATAGTGCTTCAAACGTTAACATGGCAGCACCATCATCAGAAACGTAGCATGAGACCTTGTCCACTGGATAGTCAACCGCCAGAATGGATAAGACCGTATTAGCTGTAACAAGAGGAGGCTCCTTCAAAGGGTCAACAGTACTGACAAATATGTCAACAGCAGCTAATTGTGAAGGCTCCCCTTCTCGATCATATCTGTTGTACAATTTTTATATATTTCCAAAATCAGGTATATAATTTGGAACTTTTATGATGTAATCAGAGAAATGAAAACCCGTGTAGAAAATGATGGTTTGGATAATTTCAGAAAAACAAAAGTGAACTGAACAAAGCAAAATGAAGACCAAAAAGTATAAATTGAATAAACAGAAAATTTCCCACCTAAGAGAGAGTCTATCGAGATATGTTTCACGATTTACTGGCAGCCATTTCGGGAACTGATCCAGAATCCAGGATATAGCGAACCAGATCTCGCAGATCACGGATATCAACCACAAAGCATATGCATTTGGCACTGGATTTGTCAATCGATAGTGTAAGAAAATGCAGATAATAACAAGTCGTAACACAATAACCATCCTGTAAGGG
This sequence comes from Fraxinus sp. D2006-0159, assembly GCA_903798375.1. Classification (NCBI taxonomy): domain Eukaryota; kingdom Viridiplantae; phylum Streptophyta; class Magnoliopsida; order Lamiales; family Oleaceae; genus Fraxinus; species Fraxinus sp. D2006-0159. The sequence continues at coordinate 11,929 of CAIGRQ010086875.1, forward strand.
TTTATCCTGGATGATGGCACAGAAACCTTCCTTGAAAGGGGCTGTCGAGCTTCATCATTCCTGCAGCATGATGACAAATCAGGTACAGGAACGACAGCTGCCTTATTTGATGAAAATCAATAAATCTTGCATAGAAGACACTTGCCTTATTTGTATAAAACAGTCTTTAGGTAAATTACACCCGAATCACGCTAACTTCGTTTACATAAAAAAACCACATTGAACTGAAACTTGTGCAGCTAAAAAGGTACAAAACTAAGGTCTTCTATGTATTCAAAACAATATTCCCAGTTATCGTGACCAGAAGATAGTCAGTGAGAAGCCGAATTATCAATATAACTAGAACAATAAGGAACTCACAGCAAAGAGTCATCCACAAGAATATCTGTGCTGGCATCAATATCTCCAGCTCCCCTTTCCGAAGGGGGATGGCTAGTTGTCATTGGAACAACATTTTTTTCCTGCTTCATCTTCCAGCCATCAACTCTCTCTTTCCAGGCGACATTGCCCAATCCTGGAGATCCAAACTCCCTCACTGGATCCACAGCCCTAGCTGCAGTTAAAGAAAGAATATAAGTGCCAAACAGGGAATAAAAAGAACTTGATGCAAGAATAAATGAGGTCATAAAAAAACTATTATGATTTATCCATGTCAGTTGCAAGGAAGTAGATGCATACATTTACCACCACCTCCAGGTGGAGGAGATGACATTGAAAGGCGTCCAGGTGACGCTGCAGACAGTTCTCCAGAAACCTGAAATAGAGGGCGGGAGGTTTTATGTATCTCTATTACACGAAAAATGAAAACTTATATTTTCAGTTTGGAGGTATGAAGCAATGGATGATAAGCATATAAAACATACGTCTGTTCCATTTGTAAGCAAAGGAATATGATTGTGGGAGACCTCTTTGTCATATTTTGGTGCCCCAATATCTTCTCCTCGTCCATAATTCATGTGCCAGCTCAACATACGCTCTGAAACCTTTTGCTTCTCATTTTGAGTTTCAGCGTAATGAAGATCGCTGCCACCATCATCATTGACATTTTCATCCTTCCCATCACCACTGATAGCAGGACTTCCTGTATAAAGTGGAAGTGCAAGAAGTCACTTTCAAAAATCCAGAATTAAGTTTCAAATATTATTAATCACCACTCAAAATGTACCGTCGCTAGTTTTCTTTAAGAATACGAAGATAAAAATCGAATGACCAGTATTTGCCCGCAAATCAACATTCCTATAATAATGATCGTTTGGTTATTGTTCACAATAATTAAGCTTTCCTGTCGTCCTGTTACATTTTGTTGGTCTTAGTTGAACAGGAAGTACTCTCTTGAAGTCAATTTCTTACTACCTTGAGTTTTTTTTACGCACTAATGTACAAAAAATATCAAACATAAGTTATAGTATAACCATTTAAAAAGAAAAATCATAAACATATTGATATCGTCTTTAATAGATGTGCTCACACTCATGTAGAGTCAATTACTAAACATCAACAAGCCTACAATATATATACCTTTGTGTCTCTTGTATCTGGTTTTGCACTGAGGGCAAGACTGATTCCCATCCTTCCTCTCATATTCATAGCAAGGCCTGCAAACTGGAAATGCACAGACATCACAAGCAACAAATGGCTCACCATCAACAGTTGAGCCCAAGTTATCACCACAGATCTGGCAGACCTGACTGCCCATGTTCTTCAAGGTCTTTCCCTGATAATTCAGCACCACAATTCAGTAACAAAGAAATCCAATGACTCCGAGGTTTAGTTATTCTAAAATTCACTGCATAAACAATTCAATCTGAGAAGTAAACCCAAAAAATGAGACAAAAGATTTCAGCATACTCTTAAGGAATAAATTCAAATTGATTTCACAATCTATAAATAATTCAGCATAAAAGTTTACTTTATTTAAGTTCAATATAACGTCAAAATCTACAAATCATAGTGCATGGGCAATAAAGAAGTTCATATTAGGGGATTTACAAAATCAACCGTTCATAATCAGTTAAAAGTTAGAAAAGCTAGATAAAGACCTCTAGAAGTTCAACCTTGAAGAATATTAAGCATCCCACAAACATTAAAAATAAAAATGCAGAAACTTTTCGTACTAACCTTACTTTCTGCTTCAGATTCCGTCATCACTTAGCTAAAATGAGAGCAATGGATTTACAAGCAAATAGATATCAGCTTCACTCAAATTTCCACATGCCTAAAGCCTGTTCACTGAAAAGATAACTCTTTCAATTAGAGATCCTCAATTTACAGATAAGATCTACATCTAACCGCGTAAATATCAAATTAAAAACAATTAAGAGCCGGTTTGAGCTGCATTAGTGATTTAATGGAGAATGTTCGTTAAAAGATAAGGAAATGTTTTAGGTTTGCGTGTAATGTTATTTTATCGAAGAATGTGAGGTTGAAAATATGAGAGAAAAATATATTTTTGAAATAATGGGACCAAACAAGGGCTAAATACACAAATATGTAAAATGAAAGTCAAGTGAATTCCCGATCAGGCCTTCCTTCAATCCACATTTAGCAATTAAAAACAAAAAATCTTTTAGTCTCCGATTTTCTTTCTATCTGTTTTGACTTACAAGGTATTCAAATAAATGAGCCCCAGAAAAGAAAATATTCAATTATGTCAATCAAATTGAAGTCAGTAGTCAACTACTCAACTTTAAGCTCAACCTACTTAAATTTTTCAGGAACCATTTTTGTGAAAGAAACTAAACAAAAATCTCTCAATATCATTCACTCTCACATATCTGTTCATTACCATACTCACTCAAACATATTGAAGCGCAAATTGAACGAAAATTAAACAATCGCCTAAAGATCTAACGATATCGCACACTCCGCCGCTGAGAAACATATTTTTCTTCGTAATCACCTTAAAACAATACATCAACTTCCAGATCTAAATCGAAATATGAGAAAAAATGCAAACTAAAAATTGAAGTAAGAGAGAGACGCAGTAAGAAAGATAATTACCTGTCTGATACTCTCTTGATTCCTTTCTACGGAGAGACACGTAAATCCATATATGTATAGCTGTTGATGAGTGTGATTGTTTATATATGATGAGAAATGCGTAAAATAGAAGAAAACGACGCGGGAGCTTCCGAGTCTCCACCGACAGTGAGAAGTTGATGTGTGTACTGTCTTGCGTACACCTGTAAGTTTGGGCACTCCATTGGTCTCAATATACGTACGAGCCTAGCCCTTCCTCCTTTTTTGCCCTTTTTTTTTCTTTTTTTTAGTTTTTAATTTCAAAATTCACTTTTCTTTAAACGTTTTTTCAACAAGTCAATCACACATTTTCCAAACAAAATATTTTACATGTAAATTCAAAAAAAAATTACTTTTTAACCACGTTCTTTAACAATTCACTGTTACAAAACTCATTTTATCAAATAATGTTCATCAAACGTGCTTTATATTTTTCCGAGTCCCAACTTATAGTTTTAGGTCGATTGCATATCCAAAATAAATAAATGGGTAATGTATCTAATCACTGATTATATACGAGTATGATAGCAATTCATTATATTCAATTACACTAAAATGTCATGTGATTTTGAAGGATGGATCGAACATAGGCAAATAGGTTTTAAATGATGAATCGAATATAGACAATTACTATAGAATTTCATTATTGAGCAAAAGTTCATTTTTTTCATTTATTATGTATATTCCAATATCGATAAACGATGATACATATTACACCACGAAATCAGGAGAGAGGTTTCAAGAAATATATCTTTTCACTTTCATTAGTTCGTTTTTTTATTCATTCCATCTATTACAAGGCATGTATGGAAGGATACATATTACACCACAAAATAAGAATGGGGATGTCAAGAAATGGATCTTTTTGCTATCATTCTATAAACAAAAGGTTATTTTTTCTGTTTTTTATTGCATCTATTCAATAATTGGCATGGAACTATACATGTTACACCACGAAATCAAAATATAGATTTTAAGAAGGCTTAATAGCACAAAATGTCCCTACGTTTGGCATGTACTGTGCAAAACTTCCCCACATTTCAATGTTTTACATTTTCGTCCTTATTTCAACATTCATTGCGGATTAAATAAAACAAAAAAAATAAAAAATTTGTACTTATACTCCCAAACTTTTTAAAAAGTGCAAATGAGTCCAAGTTAAAAGGTTTAAGCACAAAACGTCCATACGTTTGACACTTATTGCGGAAAACATCCTTACGTTTCAAACTTTTTTTATTTGGTTCAATAGCATAAAACGTCCCTACGTTTGACTCTTATTGCGTAAAACGTCCATACTTTCATTTCTTTTACATTTTTGTCTTTATTTCAACGTTTCATTGCAGAAAACGTCATTTTCACTATTTTGCAGTGTAAAATAACAAATATATCCTCATATTTAAATAAAACAAAAATAAAAATAAAAATAAAAATAAAAAAATTGTAATTATACTCCCAAACTTTTTAAAAAATACAAATGAATCCAAAAGCCTTACTAAAACATTAAAAATGAACAAAAAAAAATTCTTTTTTCCCTCTTCTCTCCTCCTCCTGCAACCTTCTCCTCCATCCACAACCTAAACCACTAGACCCCATCACCATTCAAACAATCTCACATCCCTCTACAACCTCTGATCAATGTCTGGTCGGGACCCAGCTCTACCACCACCACCACTACTATCGTTAATGTTGGCCACAACCATCAGGCTCAGCAATGTAGAGAGAGGTGAGATGGTTTGAATGGTGGTGGAGTTTGGTAGTTTAGGTGGTGGATGGAGGATAAGGCTGAGGGAAGATATAGTGATGGCAAAAAAACTCGTCCTACCCCGACGGGTTGGTGGGGCGGGGAGGGGGGTGTCCTGCCCCGAAGTGCCCCGAACCCGTCCCGTGAAGAATAATTAACTACAAATTAAAAAAAAAATTAGTTAACTGGAAGTTTTTGAAAAATAATAAATAAAACGGGGCAAGCTCGAGCCCTGAACCTGCCCCACCCCGTCTAAGGTGGGACGGGGCGCGGGGCAGGATGGGGGAGTGGCAGGGCGGGATGGGGGAACCCTGCCCCAAACACGCCCCATTGTCATCTCTAGAAGAGGAGAAGGCTGATGGATTGAATGTTTTAATAAGGGTTTTGAACTCATTTGCACTTTTTAAAAAGTTTGGGAGTATGATTGTAATTTNTAAATAAAACGGTGCAAGCTCGAGCCCTGAACCTGCCCCACCCCGTCTAAGGTGGGACGGGGCGCGGGGCAGGATGGGGGAGTGGCAGGGCGGGATGGGGGAACCCTGCCCCAAACACGCCCCATTGTCATCTCTAGAAGAGGAGAAGGCTGATGGATTGAATGTTTTAATAAGGGTTTTGAACTCATTTGCACTTTTTAAAAAGTTTGGGAGTATGATTGTAATTTATTTATTTTTTATTTTTGTTTTTTTGTTTTATTTAAATATGAGGGTATATTGATCATTTTACATTGAAAAACAGTGAAAGTAACATTTCCCGCAATGAAACGTTGAAATAAGGGCGAAAATGCAAAAAATTAAAACGTATGGACATTTTGCACACTACATGTCAAACGTATGGACGTTTTGTGCTATTAAGTCATTTCAAGAAATGAATCATTTTCATCTATAAATAATCAAGATATTTTATATAATGATAACGGATTTTGGTTAAATACATTGACGCTTTATTTTAATTGCATTAAAACTTCATCATCTTTATTAGGTCTAACTTCCTATAGAAAAGTTTTTGAGGCCCTTCTTAGATTAAAATGTACATATTATCCTTTTAAATATTGTTGAAATATCTCAAATGCCTTTATCAAATAATGACCATAATACCCATTTTTCAAAATCAAAATTATAACCGTTAAATTCATTTGTAATTCCAACTTTCTTTTTCTCTTATTCTTCTTTAATTTATACATAATCTTCTACTTCTTCGTTCTTCTTTCTTCTTCTCATATAATTTATCTGGTTTTTTATTTATCTATCTATTCATTGTCATTTGTGTTTATTTAAGTGTTTGAATGTATTTTTCGATCTCAAATAGTTTTGAAAAACGAAATCTCGTATATTTTTTAGCTAACAATTCATTACAGATTTTTTAAACGACTGTATATTCGGTTAAAACGACTATAGAAACGACTTGATAAGTGTATTTTATACACTTATTCGGGTTCCTAAAATATCGATATTTGGTAGTTTTTTTTTTGACAAAGTACATCTTAAACTGTTGTATTTTGTGATATATAGGTAAAAATCAATGGTTGAATGAATAATCGAAAGAGAGAACCGAAAAGTGGTGAAGATGGGCAAAATTCAAAGTTTGAGGA
>CAIGRQ010086880.1:0-11594 GCA_903798375.1 Fraxinus sp. D2006-0159
GCATAAGAAATTCATCACTTGACCTGTTGATGAATTATCGAGTGGTTCTATCATAACTAAGACGATTTGGAAGGTATATGATTCGTTTGAAGGAATCACTGTTGTGTAATACCTCACATTGTGAACACCTTACGCATTACTAAAATACTTTCTAACTACTAAATATAACCACATAGGCTCAATTATAGCTTAACAATGTGAAAATTTTAAATTTTAAATTTGAGAATGTTGACCTCGTTTTTCACACGGTTGACGTGGACATCAGATACCTAGCCCACCCCACTCGCGTTCTCTCAAGCTAATTCCAACACACGTGGTATGATTTGTCTGTTGACAATAAATAGAATTTGAATGTGGGGAAAGCTTTATGACACGAGACAAGGATGTTCGGCCTCCAACGAGAGATATGCGATAATTTATATGATAATGAACGATCAATCAAACTCACAAATACGATTATACTTCAATCATTAAGAAAACACTAAGTTGATTATAAAGAGAATCAATATATGGTGTTTTGTCAAATATTTTTCATTACTCCCTCATTTGTGCCATTGAGGGATATTTATAGTGTTACATGTGCAATAACAATCCTACGATGAGATGACACGTGACTTCATCTCCTTTACCGAAGCATCACATCTTAGGTATCAACTTTGACTCCACTAGTCTGTGGTCCATTAAATGCCCCAAAAAGGAGGGGGCTACCCGATGTCCTATGCTGACAAGATTGGCATTTTTACTCATTACAACAATCCAATCAATCATTATAAAAGGATTTCATAAATTTAAGATCTTCAAACAAGGATTGTCACCCGCCGTAGTTGGGCCTTGGATTTTTCTTTGTTGGGCTTTCCCACTTCGGCAAGCTACTTCATTTGGGTCTCATACTTTTTTTATATATCTGAGCTTTGATGGGTCAAATCTCTAGACTCTAGAAGACTTAGCTCCAGGTTGGATGCCACGTGACTTCGATAGAGGGTGCTTTAATGGGTCAGCTAGGCCACATGGGAACCTAAGTGACGAACAAAAGTCAATGTATGATTATTCATGTTATACGTGGATTTGTATCTGGAGTCGAATTTCTTTAAAGCACACCTCTTAATTTTTGTCATATCGCAATGTAAAAATGTCGAATTTTACTTATTTTTGAGCCAAAGTGCTGAACTGCTGAAGCCATCGTTGATAGTTGAACTTTCATCTTTTTGGAGTTGAAGTAGTGATGTGCTGAACTGCTAAGGCTCTTGTTTATAGCTAAAATTTCATCTTTGGAGCCGAAATAGTGATGTGATGAACTGCTAAGGCTCTTGTTTTGTAGCTGAACTTTCATCTTTTTGGAGTCGAAGTAGTGATGTGCTGAACTAATGAGACTCTTGTTTTGTTAGCTGAACTTTCATCTTTTTGGAGCCGAAGCAGTGAAGTGCTGAACTGTTGAGGCTTTTGTTTTGTTATCCATAAAGCATGCTTTTGAGAATTGTGCCAATGATTTGATGTTTTTGCATATTACAAAAGAGAGACAATTGAGGCATTTCGACTTCCAATAAACGTACAACCGTTTCATATTAAATGTACAATGATGGCCAGGCTGCCACAAGTTTAGATCGGTGCGTTGATGTTCGTGTGTAAGAAACACGTATCAGTCTAAAGCGTAATCAACAAAAACTATTTGAATTCAACGCTTCTGATGAATTTTAAAAATGAATGCTTCAGATAAATTAGAATCCAACGGCCGATGTTTGTTCTCTTATTCCTATAAAAGCCAAAATCAAAGTCTTGGTGTTACTTTCTTCTCGTTTGCAAATCCTAAAATCTTTCTAGCAATCCAAAAATTCTTCAACCAGTTCTTGTTCTCCGGTGATGCCGCATTCCTAAAGTCTCCTTTCACTTAGGTAATTTCATTGAAACCTTTATCTTCCCATTCTTTCCATCTGTGTTTTCTTCTTTTTTGATTTTAATAGCACCTGGGATAAGTGCTAGTGGAGGTAGGTTCACCATGGCTGAGATTGGAGAGTAGGATACGCTCGAGGGATGGACGAAGGTTAATGGGTGATGAGTGAGGGCCCATAGATTATGAGGCAATGTGGGGGTTGCAAGAATCCCCTCTATAATAACTTCCACAAAGTTAGCTGAATTTAGGAAAAAATTTAGAATCCCAGATTCCATAGAACTCCTAGTACCTGAAGCCCACGAATGTGCCTACTGCCTACTATCCGAGGTCAGGATGTGTGGCCATAAGTGAGTTCCTCTTTTGGGATGGGTGCATCTACCATTGCACCCATTTTTTTAGGGCAGTGTTGAGGTCTTACATGTTAGCTCCTACCCAATTGTTGCCAAATGGATGGAGCCAGTTGGTTGGGGTATATTTCCTCTGGAAGGAAGCCTTGCTTAGCGAGTATATACCACTCCATGTTTTCCAAACACTTTTCCAACAACGAGTACTTGGAAATGGGGAGTCTACAGAGAATATTACATGACCCCTTAGGGGATTTATGCTCCCTTCATGGTGGCTTTTCCATCCTCCATTAAGGATTGGAAGGAATCGTGATTTTAGGTTAATGGCAAGTGGTAGATGGTTGAGGGTGACAAGGTTCCAGCTTGCATTTTACTGACCAAGTATTCTGTAGCCTGTAAAGGTTACTTTCTCCAACTTGGTTTTTTATTTGTGACATGTCTGATGTGCTTCATTTGTGTAGTTGTAGGAACCCGCTTCGAGCTTTCCTAAGCCGAGTGGGAAGTTATTGAGGATATCTATCGACATCTACAAAGGTTACGTCATTCGACCACCTCATCGACCGAAGTAAATTCTTCTTGCATTTCAAATTAATGGCTTCAAAAGATGGATTTTAATACTCTCTGTTTGATATATTGCTTAAGTTTTAACATAATTTTCACTTTTTGTAGATGACTTTGGGAGGAAGAAATACCCCATCCCTTATATGGCTTAATACTACGAGCCACTTCTACAGTGAATGCCAGGGCTTTAAAGCCTTTCCCTAGTGGTGCGAAGCATGTCAGAGGAAAATTGGAACATTTCAGCACGGAGCATGTCAGAGGAAAAGTGGCCCAGAAGGTCAATAAGGGCAAATGGAAAATGGAAGAGCCTCAGAAAAATAGGAAGTTGTCCCATAGTACCAAATTGAATAGGAAGCTAAGCTAAACCATTGCTCCGCCCACTTAGCAAACCTTACCTCATCCTCCAAGTTGATATAGGCTTCAATGAATGTGGTTAAGGCCCATAAGGTGAGGAAGGCCAATGAAGAGGCTGTAAAGGAGACAGAACATACCTTTGAGGTTGTGAAAAAGGCGCTGATGGTGAATACCCATGGGTAGTTTGGAAGGTTCTTAGCGGGACAAGATGAGGAGATTACCCCTACCAGTAATGGAGATGTTACCACCTGATGTTTGTAGTGCCATTGCCAATTTCTATAAGTTCTGGACTGAAAGGTGGCAGAACTATATCTCCATCTGGGATGTGGTGGATCTGATGGCAACTTTGGTCAGCCAAAGAGCCAGGGCTCTTGGAGTTTTCCTTGAGTGCCAAGAAGTGTTGAAAGATATCCCAACACGTAACTGGGAGTCGATTGAAAAGTTGGCCTCAATGGAGATGGAGATGAAGAGAATAAATTAGAGGCTTGACAGTTGAGTGCCCAGAGAACTGAAGAGGTAGCCAAATTGGATTCTGCCTTAATTGAGATTAAGGCTCTGAAAAGAAAGGCCCACCATTCCAGTGCGAGGTTACATCCTTGACAAAAAGTGTTGAAACTTCAAACAATCATCAGAAGCTTACGACCGAAGTTTTGGAGAAGGCCAATTTGGAAAATCTCAGGCTAAAGGACGTGAATGTGTTCTTGGAGACCCAAATAAAACATTACGTGAAGGAGGCTAAGCAGGCTAAGGTTGATGCTTAGAAAGCAAGTGAGGAGGTGGTGAAGGAATACATTGCCAACTTTCACTTGACGGAAGAGTATCAGCGCTTCGACGTTTGTTAGAGGAGATTTGCCTACGTCGAAGTAGTAAAAAGGGCAGGAGAGCTTTACCCAGAACTCAATGCTTCTGAATTGAAGATGGAGTTTTTGGAAGAAGTATCCCAAACCCCAGCTAATGATGTAGTGGTGGCAGAGGTCCTAAAGGGTGCTCTTTTGGATGAAACTTCAAACCAAGGAGCCCCAACTACTGAAGTATCTACTAAAGAATTTTCAAACCCCCAGCCCAAATGTAATGTATTAGCTGAGTTTTCCCAAATGTAAAAATTCCTTTGTTTAATGAAATGCATATTTTTCTTCATCTTGTTCGAATTTTCTAAGTTTTGAAACATCTACCAATATATTTAAAGAATATATCTTGCAATAAGATTCAAACTTAAGTATTGGGACCTCTGTAAAGTAATCATGATGACCTCCAAAAATAAATTATAACTTAAGTTTTGGTCCTCTATGAGGTACATATCTTTCAACCAACTTACTTTTTCATGCCTCGACACTTAACTTCTCCTATGACATTTAGTTTCATCATGGGAGGCTTGTGTTGATCGCCTTGGAGAGCAAATGAGGTAATTCCTTTTGGGATCTAATCTTCTTCTCCAAGTTGCCCACACTTCAATACATGGTGGATGGTTCATCCATGTAGAGGCTTGTCCCATGACATTCAGTTTCGTCATGGGAGGCTCGTTCTGTCCGTCTCGGAGAACAAATGAGGTAATCCGTTTTAGGATCCGATCCTCTTCTCTGATGCGCCTACGCTTCAATACATGGTGGATATTTTATTTATGTAGATGCTTCTCCCATGACTTTCAACTTCATCATGAGAGGCTTGTGGTTCAAACATATTAATGAAAAACTTAATTTTATTAAATTGCTTCAAGATATTTACAAGGGCTAGAATGGTCCCCCAGTCGTAGGGCCTATTTACTGGTAGTATATTCTTAGATGCTCTATGTTCCATAGACGAGGTTATATTTTGCCATTCAGATCTTCTATCTAATAAGTACCAGGCCATATCTCTTCTTTTACGCAATATCGTTCCTCCCTATTCGGACCTAACGTGCCTACCCCTGGTTTCTTTTATGCGATACGATGAAGGACCTTTTCTTAACTCTTGCATGATAGAAACGGGCCATCTTCCTTTGATATGTGGCTAGCTTTGCTTGGTATTCGTCCCTCTTTTCATCGAGGAAGTCAAGTTCACATCTTCTCAATTCATCATTGAATATTTTGTTGAATTGTAATCGACGGGGAGAAGGTAGCCTAATTGCTTCAACATCATAAGCCATTGAGAATGGGATTTTTCTAGTTAGGGCCCGACTTGTAGTTCAGATCGTCCTTAGTACATGAGGTTAGTTCATCAACCCACACTCCCTTAGAGGCATCAAGTTTTCTCTTCAAAGTATACTTAATGGTTTTGTTTAAAACCTCTACTTGTCCATTTGCCTAAGGGTGGTGAGGTGTTAGAAAATGCTTTTTGATCCCAAGTTCCTCACACAGGTCCCTAACCTCTTTGTTATCAAACTAATGGCCATTATCTGAGACAATCGAATGGGAAATTCTAAATCGGCATATTATGTTCTTCCACTGGAATTTAGAAGTGTTGGCTTCTATAATCTTAGATAGAGGTTCGACTTGACCAATTTTGTAAAGTAATCAATGGAAACTGTAGCAAAGTTTGGCAAATAGCTATAGACTGGACACCACTTTTAGTTCCTGAGAGGGCTGTCTTTGTATAGTAGAGTAACATTGACATTTATTGCACTTTCGCGAAAATTGGATCAAGTCTTTTTTTAAAGTGGAACAATTATACCCTTGCCGCAGTGCTTTTTGTGCCAATACGAGTCCTTTAGCATGGTCACCACAAATGCCCTCATGGATCCCGATGAGGATGTAAGTGGCTTCTTCTTTCCTACACATCGAATGAGGGATAAGGAAAAACCTCTCTTGTAAAGAACATCATCCTGGAATACAAAGTGGACATCCATCCTCCTAAGTTTGTAAGTTAAGATTTCTTTTCTAGCTTTCGGAACTAGTTGTTGGATTAAAAAGTAAATACATCTTAGGTATACCTTTGTTTCGATGGTCGAAGGCTAATGTGTGAAAACTATAATAGGCGCTAAAAAGTGCTGCTGTGATTGCCGAAGGATTCTAAAATTTTAGGACTTTCAATGGTAAAACCATGTATGTTGCTTTTCTATTATTCGACTTTTTAGTATATGTATTTCTGCATGTAAAATGTAGGAAGAAATTGATGGTATAGGACGTCGAAGAGGAAACCAATGACAGGAAAAATGCTGAAGAAATTTTTGGTGCACTTTCCTAAGGATAGAGAACAAAGTGTCTTATCTACTGTCCAAGCTTGTTCACGAAAAGCACGCATTGCGAGTTGGAGATTTTGTTTATGTATTCTTCGATATTGTTCTAGAAAATGTGGTGCATTGGTGGGCATTCCTTTGATTTGGGTTTCTTAAATTTGCATCTTTTGTTTGTTCATTTAAGATCTATAAATTTGCACTATCTTTGCTTGTGTGCTAGGATATTTAAAAATATGATCAATAAATTCCCCTTACCTATCCTGGGTTTCCCTTCGAAGTTCTCTATTAAGTTATCTAAGAGGAGAAATAGCTATTTGGGAGGAAGCATGCCACTTTTCATTCAAAACATGCCTATTTATAGATTTCTATTTAGGCTTTGGCGTAAATGGTTTTTTAGCTAATGACATGTCGCAGCCATTGATTGATTGATACCTAACTGTACACGTCCTTCATTTATTGGTTATAAAGTCATGTTTTATATTTGTGCTTGTTGGAATGCGGAAGTAGAATTACCCGAAAATTAAAAAATTTCTTTAATTCTAGAAATAAGATCATCGAGATGTTAACGTGTATGTTATATCAAAACTAATAGATTCTAATTTTTACCTAAATTCAATGATTAATTCTTGCATTTAATCTGAAACACAAACTTCTAGCCTTTTGGATCACTAGCTTCCAGCTATTAATTCCAAGAACTTGGATTCCTCCAAACTTCCAAGTCTTTTACTGCATTCTCCAAAGTCAATACTACATCGATGGGTAGGATATTTTTAAATAAATCAAGAAACTAATTCTTGGATTAAATAATTGAATAAAGTAAGAAAAATATTTTTCTCTCTCCAAATTCGAACTCTATGTATAGATATAAAATAGTTCCAATATATATACAATAAGAATTCCACATTCAAATAGTAGTCTTAATTAAAATTTATATAATTTTTTTAATTAAAGTTCTAATATAATTAGTTTACGTTTAATTTTATGTGTGATAATCATATAACTTCAATTACAATTACAATTACAAGCAAGATTATAACTTTATAGCAATAACAATTAAGTGTACAATCTTATTGTAATTACAATTAAGCTCAAAACTTTTATATTAAGTCTTATTGCTTTATAAAGCTACCACTGGGATTTGATCAAGCATATATTATCCAAGCTCTAATAATTAGATCTTGTATAGCAGACTCTAGACCATCCAATCTAATTGTAACCTTTGCTTTTTTCTCCAAAGACAAAAGACTCAACTCCCGAAATATATAAGATCATAGAAGTCAATAAATATGTAATACTTTTTTATATGACCTGTCGTATATGTATTTTATTATTGTCGGAAATTCGATAATTAGGTTAGATCATAAATGACCATTTTGCTCCTCTAATTATTCTCACTAACATAAGTACATGTTTTTTTCAATGATCCTTTGAACTAATCAAAGATATAGAAATTTACTCATCGCTAAATAATGAGCTCATATTTTAATCATTCAACCAAAAATACTTAAGTAGCCACTCTACCAATTTTTCAGGGTGTTGGTTCTTGATATGAATTCACGTTCTTTACTTTACTCATTCTTAAGTTCTCAACACACCTAGTATATTTGACCAATTAAATTGATTTCACCCATTTGAGAATCAAAGAACCATTAAAATCATTAAAAGATATACATAATCATGTCAAAGGATTTAGATGAAACACACGATAATCAAGTGGAATATAATTTTCCACGCGATCATGCTATCGAATTAAACTTGACATGTGGTCCATTGAGTATACTCTAAATGTACTAGTGTCACTTTTAACTATTTTTTGCGATAAAGACAAATGCAAATCTGAATAGTGAATCGACCAACACTACAACCTTTCAATAGAGTGTGTCAACCTTTATACACTGGTTGTAAACAAATTATTTATGATCAAAATATAAGTTGTATCACATTGTTCTCAAAGCAAACAACCAACTTATATGATAGCAAGTGATCATAGGCCTTTAATTCTCATGCTCAATAATTATAAGTACAATAAATAAATAAAACCACAATGTAATTATTATAATAATTATTTTATCATAGAAAAATATACTATATGGGCACACAGCCCAACACTGTTCATGTGTGCTTTATTAACTATTTGCTGATGTGGAATAATTTGATGGCGTCAGTTCACCATTTTTAGTTGCGGGTTTTCACTCTTATAAATATTTTCTTCAGCTTCTTAAGGTTCGAATATTCGGTGCATTAGTTTGCTAATATTTCTCTTACTTTATATATTTTTTTTTGTAATTTAGTTGTCATGTACTTTGAATGATAGAAATGACTTGTCCTTACACTATGTAATCTAGTAGTTGATGTATTTTGATACTGGGACCAAAAACCTTTTCCATTTTGGAGATGGTTCATTTGTTGGAATATATTAATTTTTGTTTGTCCTCTTGGTCCACTTTGTGAGGTCTCTATTTGTAATTGTCTATTCGTTAGACAAAATTAAAGTAATGGAATTTTAATTGAAGTCAAAATAGTCAAGGGTTTGTAGTATATTCCTTGGAGGAGCCAAAGATGTCCAAGAAGATCATACAAGATCAATCGAATGCAAAAGTGTAGTTGAACAATATTTTGATTATAGCTCATTTTGAGCTCATTTTCGTCCCAAACACTACCCATTATAAATATATTCAAAAGTGTAGTTGAACAATATTTTGATTATAGAGATCATTCGTTGAAGATCCAAATGTCATTTCATTGATTCCTCGATTCAACTCCAATATTATTTGTTCATTATTCAACTCATATTGATTTAGTTAGTAGAACCTTGTTGTAAGTCAAGAGTTTTTTCTTTGAAAGCCAAAAATATACTTAAATATCTCTTGCATCAGCCTACAAGGTCAAAACACATAAAGATCCCTTGATCAAACACTAAAACATAAAACCTTAATTACTCCAATTGAGATTTCTGAAGTTTGAAAATAGGAACTTGGAGTTCCCAATGCTCTGGTACTTGTTCTTGGTGATTTAGCAGAGAGAAAAGTGGCCTAAAGTTTCGGGAAGTACGAGATTGCACAACCGACGAAATTCCTTGGTGATTTACATGTTAGGTGACCAAAGTGACTTAGGTTTAGTAGTGTCTCAACTAATTGTAAGTTAAATTTTCTAGTATGTCATTTACTAGCAGGATTGCTCAGAGGTTTTTTATCCCCATTATAGATTTTCCTCCGTGTTCAATTTCGTGTTCATTATTCTTTATCTATTGCTTTTGATCATCATAAATTGATTGACTCTTAGGGTTAATTAAATTGGATTAATTAACATAATCATCTAGAAATCAATTAATAAGTGATTTGTTGCTTTTAATTGTTTAATCCCACTTTTGGGTCTAAACTATTCGGCTAATTTAAACTTCCACACTTATCAGACACTCAGTTTGGTGAATTTTTTGGTGAAAATTCTGAAGCGTTCTCATAGTCTTCCAAGAGCCCCTTTGCACTTTTAGTTACTTCTTAAGAGATCTAGAGTCCCTCCATTTACTAAATGATTTGAGTTTATCCCTTGGTATTACCATATTTCTATTTTGCATATTCACGATTAGGACTGGGCTTGAAAAACACGACCCGAAAAATTGACCCAACCCGAAATGAGTCGGTTTAGGGTAGGAGTCGGGTCGGGTAAAATAAATTTAAAATAATTGTTGGTTGGGTTGGTTCAGCCTCACAAACCGACCTAACCTATTGAAACCCAAATATCCTCCCAACACTAATTCCTCAAACCCTAGCTCCACAATTCCAAACCTTAAATTCACACAAAGAATTGCACAGCCTGGCTCCAGTTGATCCTTATCAACAATAAGCTCCTCCAAATCTCCTGCACTCATAGGAGACCTACGCAAATTAACGACCCATATAATGCCCGTTCTTGACTCCCCTCAACCTTTCAGTTGCAGTAAGCATTCTACCGTTCTGGTAAAGCCATCATCATTTTTCCGTCCACCTCATTACTCTTCTCGACTTCCACTTGTGATGCCACTTTTTTGTTGCTTGTTGATCAATTGAAGGTCAGAAAAAACCAAGATTGGGAGTGGATTGAGTGGTGCATTGGAGAATACTTTAGTGGGTTTGGCTGCCAGTAATCTGGGAATTATTGCAAGTGAAGCACCAGCTTATAATGTTGTACTGGATTTTCTGCTGCCACTTGTTGTTCCATTGCTGTTGTATAGAGCAGATATGGTCCATCGGTACATTACTCTTGGCCTTCTTGCTTGGATCAGGTAAATTTTGATGCCACCATAAGTTTCAATTTCATTGACTATTCACCAGTCGATGATGTCTCCCCTCTAAATGTTTAAGCTTTAGACATGACTTAAACATGGTATCAGCTTAGATAGATCCTCAATTTAAATCGCAAGTGGCGGTGGAGACATTGGAGGGGGCTATGGTATGTGACCCATCAGCTGACTCGTGACCAACACTATGACCTGAGCCATGTGCTATGATCTACGACCTGTGCTGTGACTTGAGCTAGTGCTGTGACCTGAGCCATGCACAATATATTTTGTCAACCATGCTGTGACCATTTGAAAATAACCCATGACCTGACTTATGACTTGTGACCTAGGCTGTGATCATACAACAAGTAATCTGTGACTAAAAATATAATTTGTGTCCTTAAAATTCGATAACCTGTGATCAAAAATATAATTTGTGATCAACCATTTTGTTATCTCTGACCCAAAAATTATATAATTTGTCACCGTGAAAAAATCTGTGACTAACTAATTTGGAAGTCTGTGACCATATGACCTATAAATTTTGATCTGTGACCAACTAATTTTGAAATATGTGACCAACGAATTACTTGTAACCTACAAAATTTTTGAATTGTTACTGTAAAATAGTCATCGGAATGGTCACCGGACCGGTCATCGGAATAGTCGTCGGAATCGAAACTGTCGTCGGAACGGCCACCTAAATTGTCACCGGAATCGGAGTAGTCGTCAGAACTCTCGTCGGAGTAGTTGCCGAAACGATCAAAGGAATGGCGCCGGACGTTCGTCAGAACGGCGGGGGTGGTGGAGGTGGGTGTGTTAATTTTATATATATATATATATATATATATGAGCTTGTTTGGTTTAGATTTTTTGGAGTAAGAATTGATTTTGAATAGTGATATGATGAAAAATGTGTGGTTGAAAAAGAAGAAAAAATTATTGATGTGATGTAAAATATTATTTTATTAAAAAATATATAATTGAAAAATAAGAATTGATTTATTATAGAATTGGAGAATGCTAACCATAACCAAA
>CAIGRQ010086913.1:0-11236 GCA_903798375.1 Fraxinus sp. D2006-0159
TGATATTGTTGATAAATGATAATTGAAGAATGTAAAATGTAAATTGTATAGAGTTAATGATAGAATAGATATTGATATTGGTGGAAAAGAATGTTTGAACCAAATGGGTATTTATAGAAATAAAAGAAAAAAAATACGTCAGGGACCAAAACGGTCAATGAACAATGACCGCTCTGGTCACTGAATTATTTATTTGTTTATTTTTTTGTTTAAACGTGGACGAGTCACAAGCCGAGCAGCTCGTGGCTCGTCCACTTTTTATTATTATTATTATTATTTTTAATTAATTAAACAAGCCACGAGTTGGCTCGCAAGACGAGCCCACGAGCTGGCTCGCAAGACGAGCCCACGAGCCACCCCGCTCGACTTGGACTCTTTTTTTACGAGCCCGAGCGGCTCGTGGGCGTGAACAATATGAGTCGAGCGGGCGAGCCGACGAGCCACTCGGCTCAATTGTCACCTCTAAGCATAATCCTCCACCGTCTTCTCTGGTCTATTTCGAGAGTCTAACGAAGGATGTAATTGAGATAGTGATGGCAAAAAAATTTGTCCCGACGGGTTGGTGGGGCGGGGCGGGGAGGAGGTGCCCCGCCTCGAAATGCCCCAAACCCGCCCCGTGAAGAATAAAAAAATAATAATTAATTACAAATTTTAAAAAAATAGTTAACTGAAAATTTTTTTAAAAAAAATAAAATAACTGGGGCAGGAAATGGGGCAAGCCCTCGCCCCGAACCTGCCCGCCCCGTCTAAGAGGGGCGGGGCGGGATGGGGGAGTGGTGGGGTGGGAAGGGCAAGGGTGCCTCGCCCCGAATCGAACCCACCACATTGCCATCTCTAAATTGAGAACAATGATGTCCTTAAGTAAGTAATACATTTACAAAAAAAAATTACTTTTATATAAAAACAATACTACCATTTTAGTTAATAAGTAAAAATCAAACACTTCCAACTTAAAATTTCAAAATCAACCAATTTTTCTTATCTGTTTATTCTAACACAGATTAAATCTCTCTCATTTTTCATCTACATTAATCTCAAAATCTCATAAATTGATTTAAAGCAGAACAATAATCAATCACTTCGAATCAGTAAGTATATTTATGTGTTTAATTTCGTTTTCATTAAATTAGTATACATTTTAGTCGATAAATATTATTTCGACACATATTAACATGTAGATAATTTTTTTAACATATCTATAATTTTTTAAGCATAAACAAGAAAAAAATTAATTGCACATAGGGCTGTCCGTGGGTCAGTTCGGTTCGGTTCTGTTCTGTTCTGTTCGGTTCCGAAATTTTCGAGTATTTAATAAATGGACCCGTCGGGTCCAAATATAATTATGGAACTGGTCGGGTTCGGTTCAGTTCGGTTCGATTTCTTTCGGTTCCATGTCATAATTAAATTTTTTTATATTTACAGCAACATTACATAAATATAACTAATGACATTTTATTCGTAACTTTTACAAATTAACGTAGCCCAATTCAAAAATATATAAATAACTAGCTGTCGAATAACATTAATTCAATGCATACAAATACCAAAAAGTAGATATTAATATTAAAATGTCGATGATCCATATTAAAAAATTGAGGCCCAAGGCTTAAAATTATGAAATTATCTGATTTAATTAATTAATTTGTTAATTTATTTAGAAAAAAATAAAATAATTTAATTAATTCAATAAATAAAATAAAAAATTTATTTANAAATTATGAAATGATCTGATTTAATTAATTAATTTGTTAATTGATTTAGAAAAAAATAAAATAATTTAATTAATTCAATAAAAAAATAACAAAATTATTTAGTTTCGGTTCTCATTCGGTTCTTGGTTTAGACCTGAGACCCGACTCATACCCATCGGTTCTCGATTCGGGTACCCTTTTGGGTATTTAACTTGTGAAAAACCGCTCGATTCGATTCGATCGGGTTCTGTTTTGGACTTTTGGACACCCAGAACTGTATATCATGATCATAACAACCGACTGTTAAGCTTCTTTTTTTTTAAATCGTAACAGTCCAGAGGTTGGACTGATTTTTCGACTATTTTTTTATAATTTGAAATTATGTTTCTCGTGCAAATATGATTGTGATTCCAGTTTTTTATTTTTGTGATTTCGAATTGGATGAAAAAGATCGTTGAATATGAAAACGGACGAGTGATATATGTGGTTGTATTCCAATTTCCATAACATCGAGCACATCATATGCAAAAATGTACCATGATTTACAAAACAAACTAAAAGTCGATCTCCCTCAGTACAATATGGAACTGAAATTTCAATTCAACGAACATTTATCCATTTTGATTCCACCTATGAAGGTTGCTTCTAATGTTGAATTGAATTATCTATTTGAATTGCACAAAATGTGGAAAACTCTTGTTTGCATGACTTTAGTGAGGAAAAATTTCATCGAAGGTGAACGCGAAGATTCAGATAGAGGAGATCGCAATGCCAATGATTTTTGGGATATAGTGGAGATAGCTCGTAAGGATGGTGTAGTTATTATTTCGATGTTTGAGAATTTGATTTCTTTATCCCGTCAGACACATGAGTAGAGGGGAGCGCAGGGGCTGGATAGAGTGGACCATCATTTAATTCTTCGCGAGTGGTTCCTAATGATGAAGATTTGTATGTTGAGCAATAGTTTGAAACAAAGAAAGACTTGTAGGAAGTTGTGCACCAAATTGCACAGAATACAACTTTGAGTTCAAAGTGAAGAAATCAAACAAATCATTGTTGACGATTATCTAGGTCGACGACAGTTGTCATCAGCTTTTACGAGCGACGGAGATGGATACGAATAAGTTATTTGAAGTTTGTAAATATACACGGGAACATACTTAAGATTGGGAATTCGTAGATATGATCACAAGCAAGCCCGAACATGGTTTGGTCTATAATGCATAAGTATCAGGACCCACAGACGATCTACTGACTTTCGGACATCATTAACGACGTCCGTCGAGTGTACGAAGTGATCATAAACTACTAAAATGCTTGGAAGGTCGAAGAATATGTGTTGGAGCATTTAATGGGCTTGGCATAGGAGAGTATGCTAAATTGACCAGGTATTGCCATAACATGGGAGCACCTGATTCTAGTTCTATTTTTTATTGAGAAGAAGGGCGAGAATTGTTTTAAGTTTTTCTTTACGGCTTTGAGACAATGCATACAACCCCTAATTTTAATCGATGGTATACTCTGAAAGTTAGGTACGAATGCAAGATAATTATTACTACATGTCAAAATGCCAACATCCAAATTTATCATCTTGCATTCGGCATAGTCGAAGCGAGAATGATCTATCAATTCATTAGTTCTTCACAAAGCTGAGAGAAGTAATTGGAGAAGTCAAGGACCTTACCTTTGTAACTAATCGATGACCATCTATAATAAATGGTATAAGGAAGTTTTTCCCTAGACATAGCATAGGAATTGCATGTACCATATACAAGACAACATGAAGACTAAGTATCAGGGACAAAGGTATCGTTTCATTGTTCATGAGAGCAGTCGAAGCTTATAGTGTTGAAGAGTTCAAAATTTTCATGGTGGAAATAGGAAGTAAATCATTCCCGGCATGGGAGTATTTAATAAAAATGGGAATTGACCATTGGGTGCGATCACAATTTTTAGGACGTTGATACAATATGATGATGCCAAACAATACGAAGTCTCTCAATACATTATTCAAGAAGTATGGAGAGTAACCAATCCTCACAATGATTGATAACATTTGTAACAAGTTGTCGCGGTGGTTTCACAACCGATATGCGGAATCACAGAGTTGCACGAGTGTCCCAATCGCTGCTCAGGAGAATAAACTCTTCAAGGCTGCAGAGGTTGCAGGAAAGTTGAATGTGGAACCACTAGATGAGTTGCGCTTCTCCAAAAAACATGCACGTAATAAGGTAAACATGATAGACTTGACTGATAATGCATACACTTGTAGTCGATTTCATTTGGAAAGTTTTCCATGTGAGCATGAATTGCGGTAGCTATATATAGAGCTTTGCATCGAGAACCTTATGCTTTCGTTATTACACAGCTGATTATGGAGAGTAGCATACGTTGAGACTATATTTCATCTATCAAATGAAGTAGAGTGAGAAGTTCCCGATCATATTCTCCCACTTAATAGTTTGTTGCCACCCGAAGGTGAACCGCATGGTACTGGACGTCCACGTACATTTAGAATACCATCTACCGAAAAAATTTCTCCACCGCGTACGTGCAGAGAAACAGAGCATCTCCTTTACAAAATTTAAACTTATTTCACAAATGAATAAAAATGAAATATACAATATTTACATTCTTTTTACAATATTTACAATTATTTCACAAATAAATAATTAAATTTTCAATATTTTCAATTTGTTTACAATATTTACAATTATTTCACAAATAAATAGACAATGTTGACATTTTTTTTACAATATTTATAATTATTTCACAAATAAATAAAAAATTGAATTTTCAATATTTAAAATGTATTTACGATATTTACAATTATTTCACAAATAAATAAACAATTAAATTCTAAGTATTTACTTTTAAAAAAAAATATGTACAATTATTTAACAAATAAATATACAGTTAAATATACAATATTTACATTTTTTAAAATATTTAAAATTTGTTTACAAAATTTACAATTATTTCACA
Organism: Fraxinus sp. D2006-0159; assembly: GCA_903798375.1. Classification (NCBI taxonomy): domain Eukaryota; kingdom Viridiplantae; phylum Streptophyta; class Magnoliopsida; order Lamiales; family Oleaceae; genus Fraxinus; species Fraxinus sp. D2006-0159. The sequence goes on from CAIGRQ010086913.1 coordinate 4,677, forward strand.
AATAGATAAAAAATTAAGATTTACAACTTGATTACAATCTTTGCAATTATTTCAAAAATAAATAAGCAATTAAATATACCATATTTGTATTTTTTATAATATTTACAATTATTTCAAAAATAAATAAACAATTATATTGCCGATATTTAAAATTATTTCACAAATAAATATACAATATTCACGGATCACAATTGAATTCATACAAATCGCACGCTAACTTATTCCTCCAATTTTGTATTCAAGATAGGTTGATTCCATCAACCTTATATGCTATACTTAAAAATTCGATATACTATATTGTGAATATGCCACAATCGTCTCTGAAAATAAATAATAATGTGTTAGTTCGGTTGGTACTGTGTAGCGAAAAATTGAGTTTTCAAATTAAAGAAATTATAAGTACTTACGATTTTGACTATCTCGCGTCGTCTTGTCTCGCGCAATGGCTATTATGTCATGTATAATCACCCCCGCTCATCTAGCTATCAAATGAATGATCACAGCCAACGACTCCAGGTGAAGCTCGAACTGACCTTGTGACAAACAAAAATGATTGGAGTCGTGCACATATATAGTGGAATCAGCAAATATGATCTCCACGACAAAGCAGTAATGATTTGTGACCACGAAAATGTACATATGCATGCAACCTCCCATGAATTTTCCCTAAAACACTCGACCACATCCCCATGACCCACTAAAGCATATATTCGAGCACCGTATACTCGTTACCCATAAGTTAAGGCGATTGACACTCAATAGTAACGACACTTAGGAACTCGGTGCTTAATATGACTCGGCCAAGAATGTCGAATGATCTTGGATATCTTCGAACTTAATCGTGCAACAAGTCCTAGGCAGGTCGATGTGCTACATCAGCAAATGCCAAAAAGAATAAAGGGAGTTATTTAATTTAATAAACAAAAAATTATGTATACATAATAAATCACAATTGCGACATTATATTTACATTGTCGGCGAGCCACACACCCAAAGTTGTGACGTCGTGAAACCACTTATAGGCATCGGTGATCGTCTTTTCAGCTATCCTATGGCTAGCTCTGAAAAAATAAATAGAAAAAGCATAGATGAACTAGCATAACGTACTTCACTAAAATCATAAAATACTTGGTCGGGCATAATTCTTCTCGACTCTGTCTCGAATGCTTTCCAGTTGGCATGGTCTACCTCTTAGAAGAGATTCGGGTACGTTCCGTCTATGAACAGCTTCCTTTTTACGTTAGTCATAAAGGGAGAAACGGCGTACTGTGACAGCAATGTCCGCCTCTTGCCAACCACCTGCTCTAGTACGTCAACAACACGCTTCTTACCCTCTGCCATGACTGGCGTTCTCTTCTCATCCTCCACCCCTTCTGCCTTGGGGCTTACCATCTTCTTCGTTATCGAGGCCATCCCTCCATCCCAGTACATCCTCTACCCCGAGAATCGCCATCCCCTCCGCCCTAGGGCATACCATCTCCTCCATCATCGAAGTCACCCTATCCGTCCAAGGTATCGCCACCTCCTCCGTCATCAGGACCACCCCATGTGTCCCCTTCTCCTTCGTTGCCTATTTAGCCCCCATCGAGGCCACCTCCTCCCACTCCACAAATAACAAAAATAATTTTTAATGCTTCATCATCCGTCTACAACGACGATGTCCGTCACCCCTCGTATGCCTATTATATCATCACGGAGCGTTGTACCTCATTCTGAAGTTCTGCTGTATGAGATCGCATCAGTACAACATCATGGTATAAACTTAATACATCGTCACTCATTCTTCGTCGCGACATCCCTATCTCCTCTCGTAGCGCGCCCACCTCTTTCCTCGTCTTTTGTCGTAACGCCTTACCTCTTCTTGTAGTGCACCCACCTCCTCCGCTATAAATCCAATCGGGTAGACATACATATCATGAACATAATGACTCTGATCGTGAACAGAAAATCCACGAAGGAGGCATCTAGATGGAGGAGAATAAGATCTCATCAGCAACGGTAATTGTCGATCAATTGGACCGCGCTCCTACACAAATAACAACATTAAAACTTATTAAATTAGTTATAATATGATGACTCATACAAGACGGTAATCAATAAATTATATTCAATTCAAATACCCAATCTCGGTCTAGGATGGAATCAGACATCTGGTCGTGTCAAGTATGCGAAACGGTTAATTTACACACAAAACCTCGACCCTCCTCCTTTGTCGATGGCGTCAAATCTGTTAGGACTTCAAGCTGACATATTGACATTTCAACTAATTAATGATCATGTGATGAAACTTCGAAACGACTTACAATATAAATCACAAATGTGTAACACTCATTTGAGGGTCATTGAGAAGGGCTGATAAATGTTTGCCAAATGAACATCCGTCTGCTCAGGAAGCTCGTCAATGATGCATCCGAGGGCAGCGTGTCTCTCCTCGCCTAGCAGACCAAGTACCCAAGAGGGGGACAATCTCAAATGTCCAGATTTGCAATACATACAATTATTATATATAAATTCAGTATAAAAAATACTTTAACATTGATTATGTTAAATAATTACATGTACTGCCAGGGGTAATCTATAAGTATCATACTTACGCGTGGACCCCTTGGATTTTGAGTATGATATGGTGAAGACGTGTATGGTGTCCTCAAAATATCCCCAACCCCACGGATAGTTGTTGAAAGTATCAATGTCGTCAACAACTTCTAAATGGAAAATGACGATTGCAGTATTCTTGTGATGATACCTCAGCACGCTCTCAAGGATGTAGACCTGTCCTAGCTTCAATCTGTCCAACTTTTGGTCGCACTCCCTGAAAATACGTCTCGTGTAGCTTATTGCTTCTTTGAGTACCGTCAGTAGCTGCCTTGTCGCCCGTTATCCTCATTCCAGTCACGAGGGCAAACTCAAACATAGAGAAAGTAGCGACTTTGTCCCAAAAATCGAAATGAAGAGCATCGTTGTCGACTGACCTAAGCAGTCGACATAGTAATGCATCAATAATCTGCCACGAGTACTATACATTTCTCAACTAATATAGAGGCTACATGAAGGACTGACGTAGGATATTTGCATGTTGATCATCCAACAACTCCAACACAGTAGTAAAACTGTCAAAGCTACACTTCCACGTACATTTTCTCGTCATCTGTCTCAACTCCACAACTACATGGTACTTCATCCTAAAAAAATTCAAATATTAGAACTTTCAACAAGAGATAATGAAATAAGCATAATATTAAAAAAAAAAATAAGTGAATTGAATTATAGACAAAAAAAAAAATTATATATATATATAATTTTACATTAAAAAAATAATCAATTAAGAAATTTTAAAACTATTTTTAAAAAAATTATAATAAAAAAATTAAACAAAGGGAAATTATGAAAATTAAATTAACAAAGAATAAAATTAAATTTAAAAAAATAAATTTTATCATAAAAAGAAAAGAAGTAAAAATAATTTTAAGTTGAAAGGAAAATGAAAAAAAAAAAAGATTTCTCGCCCAACATCACCGACTATAAACAGTTGACCCAAAAGCGAGCTACCTAAAATATTTTGTACGTAAATTTAAAATTTTTTCTCTTTTTAATTATACATTCTCCAAAAATTTCATTTTAATGGTTGTGAAACAGGGGCTCATTGATTGTGAAATATGGACTCCACCACCACTTATGTAAACCATATTTAAGACTCTTTCCAAGAACTTTCAGCATTGGTATCTATTTTATAATATTTATGTTTGGTCTTTTTTTATTCTTTTGTGCAATAAAGTTAGTTGATTTATGAGTAAATTAGTTACCACTTTCTATATTTTTATATTTATGAGCAAATTCGTTTCAACTTTCAATATAAGACAATGATGTCTTATTTTTAATTATTCAAAAAGAAAAGACATTAGCCTTCAACCGTTGACTTTAAAGTAGTGGTTGGTTACAATATAGATTGATTTGATTTATTTTATTCAAAAACTAGATGGATTGAAAAATCTGGTTTAAGAAAACTCATATTCATATGAGCTTTGCTATGGGTACTCAGACGTTTACACGCCCGATTACCTGGTCCAACTGTCCCCCTCACAATAGTGGGGCAGAATTATTATATTTGCGGTGGCCCACGGTGAGCCCCTCACATAAGTGAGGGGCGTGTACCCGGACGTGTAAAACGAAATGGCTTTTCTCCATTCATATTGCAATAGCCAACTTCGGTTGAACTTATTTCCAAGGGGGAAAAAAAAAAAGAACTATTGAGAGATTTTAAGAAAAAAACTATTTTAGTGAATTAAACTTTGGACAAATATATTTACACCACAATTTTTATTAATTACACCACATTTTACTTACAATGAATTTTTTTTAAACTTTTCTTATTTTTATACTTATGTTTTCAATTTTTTTTTTTAAAAAAATATTTATTATCTGCCATCTATTAATTTTCACATCTTGTCTATATAGACGATTTTCATCCAAAATATTTGATATGATGGACAAAAACACATTTATCTCTCATTTTTTTTAAAATAATCAAAATAAATAATTAATACAAAAGTCAAACAAAATATTTGTCCATGCTTTCAATGCGCGTTACCAGAATATTTGGATGTAATCGTTATTAGAGATAAAATATGTTAATTAATTGAAGGTTAAGAATAACAATACGACCATAAAAAAAAAAAAAAAGGTTAAGGACATAAAAGCAATAGTGAGCAAATATTAGAAACATTTCTTGTAATTAAAATGTGGTGCATAAATAAAAAAAATTGTTGTGTTAATATAATTACCCTTCACTATCTTCTTTAATTATGTTAGATATTGCATTAAACACATCATTACAAATATTAATCTTGTTTTTTTAATAATAATTTTCAAACCCAATCTTGTAGTGTTTATATAGCTTTCTAATGATCTGCTCCATTGGAATTCTACAAAGAACAATAATTCAAACCTTTCATACAGCTTTTGGCTTAAATTAAGTAGATGAATGATATGATAGCAGAAAACGACATAATGCATAGCTGTTTAGAGCAAGTTGACGAATGGATAGACCCACTTACGTACTACTGTCCTGTTCAGTCGTCGTACGCGCCCCTCACAAGTCAATAATTCCATTATTGATGGCTCACTCTCAATATGGCCATTTTTGGGAAATGAGTGGAATGAAAGAAGAAGTTTCATTTCTTTGATTTTTGTTTATTTTAATGTCTTTTAGAAATGAAAATGCCTCCATCGTATATCCGAGTTTATTATTATACGTGATTAGTGTATTTCAAGACACTCGCGATGAAGATGAAAGGAAAAAACCCTAGAAAAGACGTACAAATGCCCATAGTTGGTGATTGAATCGTGTGCGAGCTATTGGAATAGTGAAAATAGATGATGATCGATCAATCGGATTAAATGCACGAGTCAATAAACTTTTAATGAACGTACAATCGACCCACTCATATTTAATTTCGAGTAATCAGGTCACTTAATTTTGATTTATGTGCAACCATTGTGACCCTAATAATAAAAATAATGGAGGGATGACGGGTATGAAAATTGGAAAATGATTGTTAATGTTTCTCTTTCTTAAATTCTGATGTTTAATATGAAAAATAAATAAATTAAATTGTGTTTATTTGTTTGCACATATTTTTAAAGTGCACGTTTTAATATGGACGTGAACTTACATGTCATTCTTTCGTTAGTTTTAACATCCATGAAAGTTTATTACATTTGTTAGCTTGCTATGATAGAGCGGTCATGGTTAGAATAAAATCAAAGTTGAATAACATGATTGCTCTAAATTAAAGATTAGTGACCCGATTGCACATTTGTGTAAAGTTCAATGACCACCAATGTATTTAACCAAGTGGAAAAATGGTTCGCGGATCATTCACGTGAAGTTATTCGACTCACAAGATGATAAAATGGATTGAACTTTGGAGGGAATAATTTTAAGTTGTAGTTCAAACATATAACTCCCCCCTACCTCCATCAACTCTCTACAAAAACCTCTTTCAACATGTCTTGCACAAAAACAAGGAAAACAATGGTGAAATTCGTGTGTGATAATATACTAAAATTGGATTATGCCTAAATTCCTAAATTTTACCAAAAAAAAAAACCTCATAAATCATGGCATTTAGACTGTGGATAATGATTTTCCTTCCACTGTGATCCAAATTGAAACCAAAGGAGTGGAATAAAATGAAGATTACAGAATATGGAACAGCATGGTGATTCAACCTTAAATATCTTGAAAATTCATCATTTTTAAGTAAAAATTTTTGGTCTAGCATGTTGTAGATTATTTCATTAGTATCAAAGCATAAGGTTGAATATCTTGCACTATTTTTTCATGTCCAAGAATGCTTTTACAAGATTCAATTGTGTTTGTGGGTCTTGTATGTTAAAGTATGCAACCTTATGTGGTCTTTATGATATCTCCTATATACATATCTAAAATGAAATTTTAGAATTTTATATCTCATATGCAGTGTAGTTCATCAGCAAAATTTCATCAATTTTCGTTTTGCATTTAGAAGAAAATTAGAACTTAGTTGATGTTATACCTA
>CAIGRQ010086948.1:0-11229 GCA_903798375.1 Fraxinus sp. D2006-0159
TGCTATAGATATGAAAAATTCTATATTTTTATAATTTTATTTATACAATTATATGGGTCAAACTGTGACCTGTGACCCGCATGGGCTCGACCCGGATGGGTCAACGGCCGGGCGGGGTTGTAGTCCAAAATTGTGAGTCGACCCGTAACCGACCCGTAACCCGTAGCAGACGAACTTTTTTTCACGCAGGCCGTTATCGAGCTCATATGTTGGCGGGCCGACCCGGTCCAGACCACCCGGATTGATACCTCTACCGTCTCTCATCCTTAAATCATATCTATTCAAGTCAAATCAAGCGTATTGTACACAAAGTTGACTTCATGGATATGAACTCGACACGTATGTAGCCATATTACTTTGAAAGAATGTATTCTGAAATAGTAAAATGATGAAAAATGTGTGATAAAAACAAGTTATTGAAGTGATACAAAATATTATTTTATTGAAGAATATAGTTAAAAATGAGTAGAAAAATTAGAGTGAATTTTAATGTGTACAAAACAGGAGGTAAATGTTTATTTAAACTAGCTTCCGTTTTTCTCCTTCTTTAATAATATCTCGTCTATTCAATTTAATGAATAATTAGCAGCGATACAAAATTATCCTTCAGAGCTATTCGAGTATGCAGACACATTTATAATTCAGCAGATGATGACAACAATAATAGAGGATATCCCAAATTGCCAATTCTTATTCATGAAAAGCAATTATAATACAAATGAAAATGTTTTAAGTACCAAGAGAAAATCCCAAAAGCAAGGAAAGAACTTGCATTGTTAATGTCTTATTTGACACTCATTTTTCTGTCAAGTTCTATATTTCATTGTTTTGAGCCAATCTAGCAAATGGTTTCTTAGAATGCATTTCTTAAGTGGAAAGGAAGATCATTTGCATTTCATACATTTTGCAAGTCCCTCATCATTTTAATTTATGTGAAGAGATGCGTGGTTTACATGTCTTTTTGTGTGAATAGAGGATCATCATGCTCGTTTTGTACGCTTCCCAACTTCAAGTGCCAGCTCTGTGTCTATTTTCAGGGAAATGTCGAGTGCTTTCACAGAATGGGTCAGAGCACCACTGCAAACATGGAAACATTAAGAAAGTGAATTACAATATTGAAACCATGTTGAAGCGACTGTGACTATATTCACTAGCAAAATATAATTAATTTGGAAGGCACTATTCTCGTAGGTAATAAGGTTTCCGATATAATTGCAGCATGGTTAACATTTGAATTATAAAAGAATATTTCTAATTAGATGCCTAACAATGTACATGACCAATGGTTCTTTATTGCATTTTCAATGCATTGTGCGATAATTATCTATCGATTTAGCCATTAACAAACGGGCTAGGTTGGCTTTGGGCAGGTGCACCGAAATTAGATCTTCCCACCAATTAAAAATATATTTACATAAAAGGCCAAAAAAGAAAGCAAAGGGGGAACTGTTTAACCAGTGTAGTTCTACAGTTCTTTGTTGAACTCAAGTGTGGATTGAACTAGTCGGTTCTTGGTTTAAAACATTTTTACATCCTTTCTTATATGAACCAAACTAAACCGGCCAGTCAGGTTGTGAACTATTTGGCATTTTGCCTAAGTTAAAATTCTCCCTTTCAATTTAAACAACAATAACAGGAAGAAAAAATAAAGGGAAAGTGTGTAACTATATTACCTAGAAATGTAGGTCACCCCGGATTGTCCAATCTTGTTTACAGTGTCAAGAGTAACATTTCCGGATGCCTGCACCAAAAGAAGCAATAAAACACATGATAGAACACAGGTCGCACAATCTTAAAAGGCCATGAAACCAGTAGCAACTAAGACCTCGCTGCATCCTTATGGATAATATCAACAGTTGCTTGAGAAGCAAAGAAAAGAACAATGACGGGGAAGAGATGAGGTGGCATTCATAGGGCTACAGGTGAACCAAACTATTCATAACAGCTCCCATTTCAATCATCTTAAGCTCATTCAAATGTAAACCCCTAAAGAACTCGTACAAAAAAAAAAAATTAACTGTTGCAGAAGCAACCCCTTGTCCTGAAATCATTTGTTATATTTGTAATGCATCCATGTTCAATGCCTCATTTGGTAACAAAAGTTTGACCATCTTCAACTCCCAGAAGATAGATGTAAAACAATCACATCCTCATAAAAGAATACTGTGCAGCCCAAGAGAATTTTTACAATTAAAAGGGGTACCATCTGAAAGCAAATATCCTTAAAAATACCTTACCTTTTTTTTTGAACGAAAGAAAAGGTCCTTTATTTAATTAAATCAACCTCAAATGAAAATTCTACTTCAATTAGTATAGACGAGAACTACCTGCCACGTAAAAGTACAATAAGCTTATAAAAAATCTTCATCTGATTATTCTAGTTCTATTCATTCATGTAATTGATCAGTTTGTCCAATCTTCTTCCAAAGGTCGTTTACAATCATATATTGGAATTATTCTTTGGCTCAAAAAATACTGATCCCTCTTAACAAGGAACCAATTTTTAGTTATAGGTGTGGCCTTAGTAGCTGAAGGCCTGCAAACCTCTCCAGCTGCCCACTCCAAAAAATATCTTCCACACCATCCATCGCCGCTGCTTTGGTGATTGGCAATACAAAGTGTTTTAAAAGGTGTAAAGCGTGTCTAGGCGGCAAGGCCAAGCCTCATGCCTAGCCGGGTTTTTTAGAACATAGACACAAACATGTGCAATACACTTTATGTCAGTTTGTATTGTAAAGATGATCCATAGGCATTGGATTGCACTCACCAGTCTCTTTCTGATGATGAGACGAAGAGTGTGGTGATCAACTTTCCCATCCTAAATTTCTACAAGCCAGACTTAGGAGTGTCGTGAGAACGTGGTTAGCTCAAGAGGTAAAGTTTTGTGGGCCACCAGATTGCACCTTTTCTAAAGGAATTATTGATTCTTTAGACTCTGTCCAACATAAGCATAGGATCTTATACAATGCTGGCAATAAATAAAATATTATATCTAAAAAAATTGGTGCCCTCAATACTTTTTCTATCTCTACTGGTGATTAGGAGTGACATCGATACTTGGTTCAAAGGAAATATCACCCCTAGGTGAGATGATTCTATTTTGATGATTTGCACATTTGCTTATCATCATAGAGTCAGTATCGCTATTTGATAAGGAAGAAAGATCGTCATCATTGGATAAGAAGTTGCACGCACACTCTACCTCGTCGGAGTCTAGTTCTCACAATCGTGAAGAAATGATGGGGTATCAATATAAGAATAATAGATATCCTTAGTAAAAAATACAAATAGTTAAATTTAGGCTACCTTATATTAGTTTATTATAGTTTTCTTGTTTGACTTAAATTAGATTTAGGGTCCGTTTAATAGGCAAATGTGGAAAAGAATTCCAATTCCATGTTAGTAGGAAAATAAAAACCCACCAAACACATAGGAATTCGTTTTCCATGAAAAAAAAATTACAGCTTAAAGTGGTTGTACCTTGAGTTGCAATCAAACGGCCAAAGTGTAATTCATTTTCCTCGGATGTGACATTTTCCATGGAAAATGTAGCAATGAAACAGGGCCTTATATCCTTTAATGTTTTCCCGCCTAAATTAGATTTGATTAAACCCCATATAAAGAGGATCTTTGCATCGTAGTGCTTGGACTTAATTATTGAATAAACTCATATTTCTCCCTTTGATTCTTTGAATTCTCTCCCTTTTCTTTCTTCCTCTCTTCCCCTTTCTTTCTCAAGTCTCATTCTTGTTCAATTCCACTCTATGTCACCATCTTTTTCACAATTATGCAAACTCGTCTATTGCAAACATGCAAATAGAAAAAGTTTCAACAAATCCATGTCAGACTGAGGAATGGAGATACTACATAAGTTCATAAGCTGAGGACCACATAAGTGAGTATTAGATAGAGAAAGATGACTTTTACAGAGTCTTGCAATTTAGAAAATAAAGAAACGAAAATAAAATTAGGAATTACCTCAGTCTCAAATCTCCCATTAATCAACTCTACAGCTTCTTTAAGCATTGATACATCAACATCCCCATTAGACAAGGGAACAACCATATTGTCCAGCATTATCCTAGTTATAGATGTTTCCGTTTGAGATGCATAATGCAATACCTCATTTACTTCTTGGAGTGTCCTGGTTTCAATCTGTAAGCAGACAAAAATTGTTCAACTACTAAATTACACAACTAATTAACATATGCAGTAGTAGACACAGGAAAGTAGTTGGAAGGGCTAACAATGCACTTTTTAAGTTGTTGAAATTAACCTAGCACCTGAAGAATTCGCAATCTCAAAAAAATTTATCTACAGATTCTGCAATTATCATCCATAATATTTATACCTCAAACCACTTCTACCATGGATAAAAAAATTATAAACTTCATCCCAATTTTCTGTAACTTAGTGTTGACCAGTAATGCTATTGCCACAATTTAGTTAAATTTTTATGTAACATTTAAATAATTCTAAACTAAGTAAACATCATAAAGTTTTATCATATCAAGATAATGAAAAGTAATAAATATTATGATTAATAGATTATATCAGTTTGACTTTGTACTGAAGCCAATATCTCCCTAATAATAGAGAGGAGGGAGTAACTAAATAAAATAGTAAATAAGAATACCAAAAATCCTTATCTTATCATGCTGATGTACTCACACAGTTAGATCATGAATCTGGCACAAATGATGAAATGCAAAGAAAAAATAGCACATATGTGCACACGTGCGTGCACGCATGTTTGCCCACAAACACAGAGCTCTTATCCCAAGTTATATTCTTGGGAGTTAATTAGAATCAATTGGGTACCATTCATAATTAACTGCAGGCCAAATAAAGAATGTTGATGAACCACACAATTAAATAGTAAGTTTTTGGTTTAACAATCAAGAATTATAATTAGTAAACCTAAAAATCTAAAACTCTACCTCAACACCCATTTTAAGATTATTTTGCCCCAAATAGAGGTCCACAGATTTCAGGGCATTTGTGATACCTCCAGCAATAGATATATGATTGTCTTTTATCATGACCATATCAAATAAACCCATTCTGTGATTCTGACCTCCACCTATTAAGACCTGTAAACATTGATGGGAAAAGTCAAACTTAACAGAATAAGTGGGAAATGATGATATCGTAATATGGAATTAGAGTGAGATCAGTGCACTACACCGCCCATTTATCCACCAAACGTAAACCTGGAGCAGTTTTCCTCGTCTCTAAAATGTAAGCAGGTTGTGCAGCATCTGCCATAGCCTGCAAGAAACTTGAACATTGCAGTTCCCTTAAATGGATAAAATCACCTATCATCTGCGAAAAGCCACCTTTAATATAGAATTACTCAAATTATTTTCAGCATCTTTAATGTGGTTTCAGTATAAAATATATGATTCAAAATCTCATATTGCTAATCATTATTGTCCAGTTGTTATTTTCCAATACAACCAAATATAATCAAGCCAACATCTGGTATTACTATGATTAACTAGGTGAATCATGTCGTCAAATGTAATTCTACCAAAATTTTCAGGAATGTGCTCCAGACCTCTTTAGGAAATGAAAAACTGAAAGTTATATACAGTATAAATTGATTTAAAATGCCAGTTGAAACCAACTAAGAAGTGCTTAATCTGAGGATGTTCAGAAGTTTCCATGTGAACATGTTCCCACAGCAGGTTACCTCTTTTAATTTGTAAAATTCAAATAGCAGCTTTACATGAAAAGAAACAAGACTTCTATTGAGAAGTCTATGAGAATGTATTGCGCAAACTTTCAGATCGGCAAGTAGCTTATGAGATGCAAGCTACTATAAAATTATGGAAGAGATTAACCAGTAGTTGTGTCTAAAAATAATGGATCTGAAAAATCCCTTATTAATTTTTAATGAAATTCACTATATTTCGAGGAGGATGACTAGTTATCTAATTATAAAATTTGGTAATTATCTGTACGTTTACGAGACTGGTTAGCAATGAAATTAGTAGTTTCCACATACCACTGTATTAGAATCAGTGTGCAGTCCTCTTTGGATCTGAGGGCATTCAAACTTAATCTTTTCAAGGCTATGCCGGATACAAAATATATCCACACACATTTTTCAAATGGGTCGGTTACAGCACTAAATTCCTGATGCTACAGAGGAATTGGTGCATGTTGCAGAGTCTCAATATGTATTATTTTTGGCTCGTAAGATGTGAACCAGAAGAAATTGGCTACTTGTCCCCTTGAGAGTTCAAAGTACGGGTTTCCCGGGAGGGACGTCTCACCAGGTCCTGAAATGATACAGCATGAACCCCATAGCAACACAAATGTGAAGCCTATACAAATCAATATCATAATTGTAGAACCACCTCATCTAAAAGCTTATGTTATTAATTAGAAGGGCGATTCATCTATTTATTTAAATGTAATCTTTAACAAGCCCTCGTGTGCACGCCGATTCATTTTTTAGCAAAAACCTAACAGATCACTATTAATGGGTGGAAACGAGACTTGAACTTAATACCAATGCCTACTATTATATCACGTTGAATGAGCTCGTGTAAAAATTTAATTCTTCACATACACATTTATTCATTCAAATTTAACATTCAATAGCAATATTGTAATTGCCTTAGCTCAGTGCTCTTGTGTAATATGCCTCAATTTACAAGGGAGCTACAAGCATTAGAAATTCTTTCCTTCTGTTGATTAAGGAGAGTGACACTCTATTTAAAGGAAGAAAACCCAACAACCTAGGTTATAATATATAAGGTAATCCTACATAATAAACTACAAAAGTTAAAACAGTCATAAGAATGTTACATAAGTTATAGGAATTAAAATCAGACCCATTTGGGAAAATATATGAACTAATTTTAATCATTAACAAATTGATCAGCAGTCATATTTGATTCCCGTTTGCTTAGTACATGCAGTAAGAATCTCGGTATGAATTCGAAACTTTCAATACTTCCCCTCAACTTGGATCATAATTATTTAATGTCTGTAAATTTGGTAAGCCCTTATTATAATGTCTGTAAATTTATCTTTCTGTGAAGACAGAGCGTATAAATTTGGTTGTTCTCTGTTCCTATGAAAAGCGTATCTACCTCCACATGTTTTGTCACGTTGATATGGTGTCACAAGCAATGTTGTTGATACCTTTCATCACAAAGAGTGTAACCAGATTGTTGTTGTTCAACACGAGTTCTTTTGTTAAAACATTTTCGCTACACAGGTTCTCTCCCCTATACCATCTATCTAAATTTGCTTCAGCCCTTGACCTTGTCACTAAATGTTTATTACTCTTTCAAGTTCTTAGGTTACTCTAATAAAAGTGAAGTGTCAACATATGGATCTTCCATCACTTATTCAACCAGCCAAGTAAGCATATGACATGCTCTATCTCAAAGTGATTGTTTTTCACAAAAATAAGCCATTTACCCATACTAAGGGAATCTCAAGGTCAGACCACTGCATTCGTGTGATCCTCATTGGCAGCATTTGTTGGTGCATCCCCTAGTTGACTAGATCAATAATGTCAAGAGATCACTTTAGTTTCTTTGTATCAGCAACATTATTTTGAGTTAAAAATGATATCATTGCCACAGGCAATCAAAACAATGACTATACCTGATGCGGAAGCGTTTATGAAATTCTTAAAATAAAAATGGAAAATCAGAATTATATTGGAATAATATTGCTTTATATTGATATATGATTTATAGTTCAAAAAGTGTACAATGCATTTGTATTTATAGGCAAAATTATTTCTTAATCCTATTAATATAAGGAAACTAAATTCTAAAAGGAAATAAACTAAAATCCTAATCTAAAATAATTTATAAATCATATTCTAATCAATAAAGAAAAGAAATTATATTCTAAACAAAATATTAGAATAAAAAGATAAAACTTATTACAACTAGACATCTTATTATAAATATATAATCATAATCCTATTTACAATAGGATTGTACTACATCAATACCTCTACCAGTATGCTTATAGAACTTGGTGTGATCAATATGATTTTGAAGATTTCCCATAATTTGAACAAGCATTGTAAACCTTCCAAACCAACCCTATGGTAATAGTTTCGAGCCATGAATGTATTCACTTTCCTTAGAATTCTGCTTCAAATCTTGATAGTGGCAACATTTATTCTTCCTCTACATGTAACAAGGCATTATTGCACAACAACCTATAGAAATTTTAATTCCTTTCCGATTTGGACAGTTTTGTGTAATTTATAAGATTCTTCTTCATAATTCAAGATCAACATCAAGGTGAAAACGTAGCTTCAGCACCTTCATGATTGTTCTTGTCATATACAAGAGCGTCATTAACCCCAATTCACCAACAAAACACGTAGCATGCGTTTGTACATTTACTGTCCCCAACAGGAAGACTTGGAATTGTCTCTCATGGCCCCAGTCTGTCAGTGTATGATGATCCAAAATAATCATCCAAAACTCAGGTATACACACAGTTGCACACAGGAATTCATGATTAATTTTCATAAGAAATATTAATCACGCTCATTTATCATGAAGACAGCCAAAAAGAATTATTCAATAGTTCAACAAATTACCTAGTAAATCAATGAATTTCAATTAACTACTCTATAAATAATAGAAAATCATAGAGATGAACACACCTTAGTTAGAGTAGCTATTCCACTCATTCTCTGCATAAAGTTAAGTACAACCCTTTCAGCTACAACAATACTGTGGGCTCTTCCTGCATACATTTAGAATGAGTTAAAAGAACAGAGTTTTCAATTAAAGAAATAAAAACTTCAACTCCATAAACAGATTTTCCTTTTACCATGTACTTTACCAAATTGGAAGCCTTTATGTACACTATCCCCATCTTTTCTGTACCACTCAACCTGATATCAATATACACAAACAATTAAAATTACAATTAACTTTACTTTTTCTTTAAATTGCTGTCACAGTGAGTTTGATAAGTTAGTGAAACTTTGAGCAATCATTTCGATCTCTCTACCAAATCCAGAAAAATCTGCTTCAGCTGGATATTTAATTCAATCCACATATTTGAACTTGTTGATTTACTACATAATGCAAACTGTGTACCTTCAGGGAAGGATCAACCTCGTCAAATACCATTTCCGCAAGTGCAATTCCAGCCACAATCCCATCCTCCTTTGCCAAGAAATGGGCATCCACATCCATTTCAGCTGGAATGGTTGCCTTACAGGTCACATCCCCTACATTTTTAATCAAACAATGTCACTCAGAACTTCGTAATCTTAGATATGCCATTACAATTAACTAATTCCTATCCAGATGCTATATAAGTCGACAAGAGTATACCAATAACCAAACAAAAGAAAATCTTAAAATAAGAAAAGAAAATGCATACAGCATACCGGCAATTAGCCTTCAACGAAAAATAATGCTATTTATCATTATGGCGATGGAACATCGATGACGTGGCAGTTTACATGGAATAATGAGGTTGAGCACTTCAATTTTTACGAGAGAGTGCGACGGACAATGGGTTGCCACATCTCTTCTCTTCGGCGATACATAAACTTTAAACAAAATTTACACTTCCAACTTACTAGAATTCGCTATTTTTAGTAAAAAACCATTGGGCAACCCATTTGCAAAACTACACGACTACTTGATGATTAAAAGTAATTTTTGAAGCACACAACATATGTAGAAATTAGAACCTTCCATCTAATGTCAAATACACATAAAACTTAAAAAATAAAAACCAAGCAGTAAAATTGTAATTCCACCTCGATCGCCGGCATCTTCTGAGAGGGCAAGTTGTATAACGCCCTTCAAATCGTAAGTGGGATGTGCGGGAGGCTTCACCACCAGGGAACCAATTGACATTCCCACCTTTCTTGTAGCTGTAGCTGACATTTTTACAATAAATCTGCAGTTTTTCCCCACAAAATAGAAATCTTTATGACTGAAATCTAACATACAACATCTACAAACACACATAAACATATATAAATATACAAATATATCAACAGACCTTGGAGGTGTAATTAATTTGGAATATAACAAGGGAGAAATAGAGAAAGCCCCGGACATAGGGTTTGAACGGCGCTTTATTGCTAGTGATGAGGTTTACAAGGGGTGTGGGGAAAATATGGAAAGAACACAACTGTATTGGAAATTTGGAATCAAAACGTTATGATGTAGAATCAAAGCCGGAAAACAGGAGCGAGGAACAGGGAAAAGAAACCGTGAAAGAAAGGGGAGGAAGCATAAATTTTTATTTATTTTTTTTTTTTTTTTCTGAGTGACATTGTTTGATTAAAATCCAATTACAATTAAAAATATAGTTGTTAATGAATTTAATAATAGAAAATATAAATAATAAGTCCAATAACAATAAAAATAAGTTTCGATCTCGATGATATCTGTATCAACTTTTTCGGGATGAAAGAGAATTCGACCCTATCGAGTGGATAAGGTAGAAAGGGCTGCAATCTATCGTCCAACCATAAACTAAGGGGTTGAGCGAGCTTCTTCCGATGTTCATGAAAGCGTGTTAGTGGTGATCTAAATCTTGTATCCCCACCAATGTCCCTTGAATGCGTGGAAGGAGAACTGGGCAAATGAAGATCTTGTTGACTCTGATAGAGCTCCAATAAGTTTAGATCAAGTTGATGTAGTGTCTCTCTAGTAATCCATGTGTAATCAAACTCAGACCGATCAACCCAACGAACAAGAAAGCGCTGAACATCCCTATCTTTAGTCAACACATTTTGTTAATCTAAAATAGCATCAATTTTATTTTTATGTGTTGAGAAAGGTGGCATTGGGATTATATGTGGCAAGAGATTTAAGGTTAAGGTCCACAGATGGAATTAAGAGTGTAAGTCCCACTTAACGGGCTGTCCCGATCGTTAGATCGACGACGTACTGTTCCCACTGTATCAACATGGGTCTTTTGACTCTTTTCAGCATACTTTGTCCTCACTCGCACGCTTCCCGAGAAAACTTCTATGAATTCAATGGCGAAGAAATTGAATAGGTACTAGACAACGTACTTTTACAGTGATTGAGGACGTATCAACCCAAGAAACGCTATATGACTGAGGGTGCGGAACTGGTTTCAACTCAAAACGAGATACGGTAGCCATTGAAATTGCATTGATGCAACTATCACTATCCACAATGACCTTACAACCCTTATTATTGATCTTGATTTAAGTAGTGGTGGCAACGAGTCGAG
>CAIGRQ010087054.1:0-12169 GCA_903798375.1 Fraxinus sp. D2006-0159
AAACTAGAAAGGGCTTAGAACCATAATTTTTTGCTAGAAAACGCACGAACTTTGAACTCATTGATCTCCTTCAATTGTGATTGAGATGGAAAACGTGAAAGTGGAATAAAAGGCATATCCGAAGCATAAAAAGCAAGGTGATTTAATCGTGTGAATCTTGAAAATTCTTACTTTTCAAGTAAGAATTCTCGAATCAAAACCTATGTTCGAGCATGATGTGTGATGTGGTCATTATTTGTTATGCCCGAGCATGAGGACTACTCTTGTCCACGATCTGACATTAAGGACTGCAGTCCTCGAGCTTATATGTCCTCGGCATCTCGAGCACGGTCCTGCAGGATAACCCCAAAAGTTACAACTGGAGTCCTCGGGACATAAATATGGTCGAGATCTTTACTTGGCCAAATCACATGAGGTCCATGGTCGGACATCACCTATCCTCACTCAGGAGGATTCCCAACCCTACAAGGACATCCCATTCCAAGGAATCCTAGACAGCAAAGGACTCCTATCTTTGGTAAAACTCCTAACAGGGCAAGACTCCTTCCTGGGTTTCCATATCAATTCCTACGATCACTTCGAGAAACAAGGAGACGAATCCTACTTGGACTACACTACCTACCCCTATAAATATAACATTCTCATTCATTATTCAGGTACGTCTTACATACAATTTTCAGCATATATTCTCTTTATTCTCTTTCTGACTTAAGCATCGGAGGGGCGAGGTACTAGAAGATCTCGAACGTGCTCGTCCTCAGACAAAAAAGCTCGGGAAATCTCCAGGTGCGATTTTTGGTAGCATCACATACAATCCAGGCCCTTGAGGTTGGCTATGGACATCTCTCCTTCCGGTAAGTACATTTTTTTTTTCCTGCAGCTTTAGTCTCTCTAACAGCTTAATCACTTGTTACTATGGATGGTAGTATTACTAGAGCCGCTGTCTTCAACGAGGACATTGCGCCAAACGCTCGCCATGGGATATCAAAGATGAAGAAAATGAAATCAGTTAACACTTTGACGTGCCAGGACTCTCTGAAGAAGACGTCTAAGTCTCTGTGAAGGACAACATACTCATCATTACAGGCGAGCACAAGAAAGAAGGTAACGAACATGAGTGGTCGAGCAGGGGATACAATTCCTACAACACTAGGCCGCAACTTCCTGATAATTGTGAGAAGGATGAAATGAAGGCAGATGGGGTTCTCTATATTACCATTCCAAAGATCTAAGTAGAGAAGAAAGTGATTGATGTGGAGATTAACTGAAAAAAAATCTATATGCTTTCTAAAAAAGTGTTTTGGTTAAAAAGCATTTTCGTATAAAGAACACATATCATGGCCTAACTCGTCCCATTTTACTCCTCCACCAAACATTCAAGAATTTCCTCTCATTCACAAAATTGTCAAAGCTATAAATACAATAACAACAGGAAACATATCCGAGTTATCAAGTCAAATATATCCAACATGAATTTTAAGCTTGAAGAAGTCATCTCAGAAATCAGACAAAGCAGAGCAGGAAGTCGAGAAAATTTTCCCAACTTCTGTATCAGAAAATCCACTCTGTTAAACACTACCGATTAAGAAAATCTTCCTTTCAGACAGGTAGTAAAACACAGAAACGGGTGAGGAAAGGTTCATCATCATCAGGGTTGATCATTAATAGATAAAAGTCAAAAAGAAATTTGTGAAGTAAATTTTTCTACAAATTAGAAGCGTGAAACAGTATCAGTACATTGAGGCGCTGCCTATTGAGCTTAGCATAATGTGCAACGTGATTTATGTCAACTTAAGCCTCAGAAAAGTTCCAATACTGCAAGCTGAACATACAACCATAAAAACCCTTCGCAAGTGACAGAAACTCAGTCAAGACCCAAAGGAGAAAACTAAAAATATAAATGCCACAAAGCACCATAAGCAACAGTATCTAACTTTGCACATATATAGATAGATAGAGAGGTTTATCAGATGATTGGCTGCAGTTTAGTGCATGGACTGGCGAGGTGTGCGCGGTCGAACAGGTGTCTTCGATGGGCTAACCCTGAAAGCAAGAGATTACTTACTAGATGACAAGTGTACATTGAACAAATTACAAGCATAATAGAGGATTATAAACCTTAGCGGAAGTGATCCTAGGACAGCACCACTGCAGTTCAAAGCTGCAATTGCACTCTCAGCCTGCCAAAAGGGGAAAAAATTATTCAATGATATCTTTATATCCAATCTACAGTAATCCTATCAAATGCAGCTTTTCCTCCAAACTAAATAGAATGACAAACATCCCCCCACCCCCTTTGAGGGCACAAGAAAGGACATAAAAATGAAAATGCTGAAAATTGACCAAAACTTTTCTCACCCACACAATCCACAAGAAGTTGTTAAAGAATATCTGAGCTGTTTACTGGTAATCTTTATTAACATAACTGGAAATAAAATAAGATGTATTTAAAGTATGCATAAAAAAGTAGTTTGACACTTCAACTATATCACGTTCGTCAACATCAAATTATTGGTTGATGAGGATGTACTCATTAAATGTCTAGCAAGGAGCAAGTAATATTTTATCTCATGCAAAAAGAGGAAAAAGTATCATATATGTCCATTAAGGGAAGGAAGAGGAGATGCAAGCAATCATCTAACACAAGAAATATAAAGTGATGCTTAAACCCTAAAAGCAAGCCCAAAACAAAATATTAAAACAAGAACAAAGTGCTCTCTTAAGCACTTTGTAAACCAAATATGTTTAAAACACATTCTCCATTTGCATGGAAAAAAATGAAATCAAATAATTAAAAAGGTCGAACTTGCTAAATGAGCTCTTCGACGTGTCTAAAAATGGTAAAATCTACACCCACTATGCAAAAAATGGCGAAAATAATAATATTATCGGCAACCAGGAAGAATCTTGGATTATAGTATAAAAAATTAAAAAAATCGTATCCAAAGACCTTCATCCCTGAATTCCTTCACTTTTTGGTCTTCCTTCAATTGCAAGGAAAGACTTCATTGTGGATTGATTAAGCACTCAAGTCAATTTTCAGTAGCAACTGAATCTTGGAAGTGATGTAAAGGTTATATTTTCAGCACATGTAATTTAAAAAAATGGTATAAAATCCTCAAACAGTAGGCAGTTAAGAGTTGAGAGCAAAATCCAGTAAGAAGTTTAAGGGAAAATATTACGAAGATTAATGTATTTAATGCTCATTGGTGACACATTAAAGGTGGACAATATATTTTCGTATTGAAGTTTTGGGCGAGTTATGCATAAAATTTAAAAATAAGTAAATATTTAAAAGGTTCGTAACTCTAAACCTAATTTATGTTTGTATTAAAGCTAAAAGATCGTTACAATGGCAAACTGCTCCAGATGGAGATTCTTCAGTTCCAAGCTTCGCGAACATTAATAGTTGAAACAAGGACAGAACAAAAACCAGGTCAAAGTAGATATATCAGCAATAGCAAAAGTCACTCTTGATGCTTTGTTGAAAGGGAGAAAATATAACCACCAAACATTTATTATTCAACATGGAACTTCTTCAATGCTTGTGCACACCCCCAGCAAACACATCAGCTTTTAAACCCCTTTTGAATTTGAAAACTGAAAAGGAAGACTTCTAGTACCCAGACAAAGTCAAGTAAGAGGAGACAAGGACAAGATCATACATCTCAAACAAATAAATAAAACTTATAAAAGACAACTACCGGAAATGAATTTCATTAGGAAAAAATAGAAGTGAATAAACTGAGTTCACATCATTGCCTGTAAACCAGGCAAACAAATGAGGGAAAAGCCTGTCTCGCTCTTACCATTACAAACTCCACGAAAGCAATTCGAGTTGAATGATTGTAGTCACCGAGCAACCTCAAGCGATGAACCTGTGTTGGAGAAGAGATTTAATAACATTGAAGTCGGACTAAATAGAAGAGTTACTTAGAGTTGTTATACTCTGCTACAGACCTCTCCGCAGATGGACTCAAAGAAGAGTTTGACGTCTGCTTGAGTAACCTGCATGACAAAAAGCAAACAAATCATACACACTTGTTTCAATATACCCAATAACTACATGCAAAGAAGGACAGAAACTTCCAGAGCTACCTTTTTATCAATGTTTGTGCAATAAATAGTCCTTGCACACATCTCCCTTTCATCCTCGGACTGGTGACGAGATAAAGAGAACAGTTATTAGAGTTCTAATCTTTAACTGATTCACACAAGGGAAGTAAATAAGGAATATAACAAATTTATCACCCTTGGCAAGAATGTTGGATTAACAGGTGCAATTGCTGTTTTGGAAGGCAGCACTCTTAACGGATAATATCCAAGCATAATACCCCCCAAACTCAAAGCATTTTGCGCTCCTTCTGCAAGACACGCAAAAGATAGTGCACGATGTAATGTCATGCAATCCCAGGATTCACCAAAATACAGAACTAGACGACAGATCAATGACATACCCTCGTCCGTGAATTCAATGAAGGCAAAGCGGAGCACAGAATTAGGATCGCCACAAACGCGACAATCCACAACCTTAAGGATGCACATGGAAAAATAATATTAGAACATATTATGCCACAACTATAAATTCTAATTCAGTGGATAGAGTGGTGAGAGACTTTACCTGTCCACAACTAATGAAAATTGCAGCAAGTTGCTCTTCGGTAACCTATATCCGCGAAAAAAGTAAAGCAAAGTTATAAACACAGTTGTCATTGACGAAACAAATCAAAATTCGAGAGTAACATGACTGCGCAAACCCAAAATTCCATTTTACCTGATGATCAATGTCAGATACATACACTGTCCTCCTAATCACTTCTTCTCTCTGGGCCAAGCTTGTTCGGCCATTCATCCTCAGCTCCCCATGACTATAGCCATATTTCTTCTGTTTAATAGCGTGAAAACATCCAAACAATCAGCAAAACCAAACACCTAGTCTTTGTTTCTCTTTTTCTATAGAATATGAACCTCAGCAAATACAAAGGTAATGAAATTAATGCTTACTCTATCACTCCTAACTAAACTGAAGCATAGGAGATGATAAATATATTACCTAATCTTATACTAGAATCCAAGAAAAAAGTTATGTTCAGGAAATGGAAAAATCATAAAATACAAACCCTTCTTATAGAATTGCCAACGGGAACTCCAGAGTTAAGATGCTGCTGCATCAAAAACCCGTTAGTGTTATACCCAAAGATTCCAGCCACCGCACCTGCGGCATGTGGTGGTGGCACCAGCCTGCGGTGGCGATCGCCATTGGATTTGACAGTGAGAGACGGTGGCACAAATTCCTTCGCCATTGGGTTCAATTTCGACAACATTTCCTCTAAATCCCTCATCTCCCTCTTAAATCCTTCGTGTTCATCATCATCTCCACCATTTATATTCCCTTCGCCCTCACTGTTAGCGTAAACTTCAGGGACTCGATTGCCGTTGATACTCTGCTGCAGCATATGGTGGCCGTTGGATTGCGGCGAAGAAATTTTATGCTGCATCAGGTTGTAATTCTGATCGTTCAGTTTCGTTGACGTCTGATTAACGGCGGCCTTTGTTGACTGCTGATTGAGATGGTGATGATCCACGGCAACATCAGCATTCGGGTCGGGTTGATTCGACGATATCATCGTGTTTACCCGGGCATTTTCCATCACCGCCATGATCAAAAACCTCACTCGCAGCACTTCAAAAAATTCAAATAAAAAGCTTTTTCCAGATTTGGGTCTACAAAATTATTAGAACGAAAAAAAAAATCGTCAGTATAATTGATCAATCTGGAAAAATAACTTCCTTTTTAACATAAAAAATGAAAATTTGTACCTGATTAAGTAAGTCTAAATGGCGTCCATTGAGTAAAGATCGTGAAAATCCTGGGCTAAGAATCTAGGATAATCAGGATAAAGAAAAAGCGATACGCAAACAGAGCGAAAAAAACACCTCTTTTTTGTTTTTCTATTATTTTATAGAGTATTTTACCGAGTCTGCAAAGAGAAGATATGTAGAGAGAGAAATCAAACTGCGAGTACATACCCTGTTTTACAGAGAGGAGCAGTAGTATGGCTTAGAGAGAGAGAGAGAGAGAGGAGGGTCCGATTTCAGTCGGATCGTCCGCACCCGGCCTTACCAGGTGCCATTTTCCCCTCAGTTTCTCTCTCATTTTTTCAATTTTTTTTCTACTAATCCATTTTTAATTACGTATTTACACAATAAAATATTTTATACATAAGTTACAAAATTTTCCTACTTTTTAATCATACCTTTTCCAAAAATTCATCATTTAAAAAAAAAAAGTCCCATCAAACTGGGGCTTCATTTGGATAATATGGATTTTGTTTGTAATTTGGCTGCATAATTGCGTCACTTGTGGAGCTCCGATTGATTTTTACTTATTTTTTCTATTAACAAAGTAAATTATCATAGTTTTGAAAAAAAAAAATCATCAATAGTTAATTTCAACATACAACGAAAACGAATTAAAATGTTTTTCATGATTTTGTTGAAAATTTATACATCAATTTAATTTGCTATTTTACTTGAGTAATACGTACGACAATATATAATCATTATTGTTTTATCAAAAATTTGAGTACATTTATAAAACGAAACATTATTTAACTCAATATGAATTACTTTTATTACTTTGTGTTGTTGAACGATGATTGTCCAATATAAATACTTCTTGATTTTTGTCGATGGATGCGGTTATGATAATTATGTTTATTATGTGTTAAGAGTGCATAAACAAAGTTATCGAATGATACGAGCTCTTGTAAAACGTATCATGAGAATACGTGTATTATTGACGTGTTTTGTTATATTATCATATCTTCTTGTTTGTCAGATGTCACTTTATAGTAGAGAACGTGTCGATCAGTTTTTTCAACTTGCAGACTTTATTGTCCACGATATGTGAAACACGCGTCGATCTACCTTTAAGACTTGCAAATTTAGAGTGTGTTTAGTGTATATTAAAATGAGAGAATGTATTTTTTTTAAGTGATGTGATAAGGAATATGTGGTTGAAAAAGAAGGAAAATATTATTTTATTAAAGAACGTGTGGATGAAAATGAGTAGAAGAATGAGAATGAAAAAAATCATGTGGATCAAACTGCTATAAAAATAAATAGAAATTCATTAATAAATAAGAGGAAATAAATTAATACTGAAAATAGGTTATTAACCAATTCTTCGTAGGTATTGTACCATTTTACAGACTTGATAGTTGATACTGCTTTGTCGCCACGTGTCCTCCATTACTTACAAAGCCTGATGGCTTTATAATATTCTGACGGGTCACGTAATCCAGACCACCGCGATGTCGTTTTTCGCAACGTTCAAAATCAATTAAGAACTGAAAAAGAAAGGAAAACTTGTTTTTCTGGACGCCTCATTTTATTTTTGCTTCTTTAGCCCATATTTGACGATCATTATTTCAAAATTCTTTAATTTTTTTATTTATATTTAATCATATATTTACATAGTAAAATATTTTAAACGTAAATTTTAAAAAAAATCATATTTTTTAATAATGCATTCTCCAAAAAATATCATTCAAAAGTTCATTTTCTCAAAATAATGACCATCAAATTGAGATTTTATTTTATTGGATTTTATCTAATTCAAATTATGAACCATATTTCGATAAATCATCTAATAGCAATAGAATACGGAAAATATCTATCGGAGAAGATATAGCAAAAAATATTGGCTTGTGTAACACGAACAAGAACTTCATCCAAATTTCGTATAGAGGAAAGTTGCTCTGTTGATTTTGATATTTTTCTTTTCGTTCCTCATTTTCTCGAGTCTCAATTAGAGAGAAAATGTTTTAGATGAAAATGACATTGAAGATAAAACAATGATCATATTTTTTTTACCTCAATAATCAGGTCATTGTTTGACATTTTATCAATGACAAGATATACGAAAAAATGTATTTAAAAAATGAATATATTTTCTCGTGTAAAGAAGTTACTTTTCAATTTTCTCCTTGTTCTCTATGTTGGAGTGAAATGACCTTTATAGTCTCTACAGTTTTCTTTTCTTTGTGTGTTTCCAGAGATTACGATGAAGATCTAAAAGACGTGATCTTGATGGTGGGGACGCATTTCTCAAGATTACTAGCAAGTAGTTATGTCAAACTTCTATGTATTATCCAGTAAGGGTGTCTAAAAGTCCCGATTCACAAGTTAAATACTTGAACGAGTACCCGAATCGAGAATCGATAGGTATGGGTCGGGTCTCGGGTCTAGACCAAGAACCGAATAAAAATCGAAACTAAATAATTTTTTTATTTTATTTATTGAATTAATTAAATTAAATTATTTTTTTCTAAATAAATTAACAAATTAATTAATTAAATCAGATCATTTCATAATTTTAAGCATTGGACCTCAATTTTTTAATATGGATCACCGACATTTTAATATTAATATCTACTTTTTGGTATTGGTATGCAAATAATTTTAAGCATTGGACCTCAATTTCTTAATATAGATCAGATCATTGAACACTTAATCCCCTTTAATACCTCGTTTCTTCGATTTATTAATTGTAGGAAGAGTATATATGTGAGTCTCCGTGACTTGAAGATTCCAAATCTCTTGAGATCATGTCTATAAAAAGAATATTCAAAATAGAAACTGTATTTTCCTAAGATAACTACCTTAGTATCTATACAAACATGATACTTGTTGGTAGATAAGAATGTTCGAGAGATTTACTCTATATAGTTCTCTCGTTAACAACGTTGTCCTCCTTGAATATGAGGCAACGAAAAGGTAAAGCAAATTATTTTACAACGTACAACTATGTACATTCCCAAATAATGACTATGATATCCAAAAATAAGTAAGGGAAAATCCCTCGTCCTTCTTGCAACGTTTATGGGGGAAATAATTATATTTATCACTAGTTGAGAGTATCACTTGTTTAAGTAACTTTTGGCCTCCTAATTCATTATTCAAGGACAAGTATACATGATACGGGCCTCCTCATTTTTATTATCGTGGGCCCTCGATTGTTATAATACAAACTAATAACAAATAGCGTACTCTTCCTCGTTTAAAAGGATAAATTCACAACTACCCTACTTTTGCAAAAACCAAAAAAAAAAACTCAAAGATGCTCTCATTTACAATTTTTTAAAAACATTTACCTCCTTTTATAATTTTTTCAGATCATTTTCATTTAAACCAATATTACTTTTTCATTGAAAACCAACATGTTTTGCAAGTTACATGTTAGAGTAACATATAGTTACTGTGTTACTTGTATAGTAACGATAAAATAGTTGGGTCTCTTTGATATGTAAACGTGGGAAGGAATCTCAATTCTATGTTAGTAGGAAAAGAAAAATCCACCAAACCCAAAAGAATTCGTTTTTCTATAAAAACAAAGAAAATACAGCTTAAAGTGGTTGTACTTTGGAATTCGATTTTCATTTTCATGTAGCAATCAAACAACTAAAGTGAAATTCGTTTTCTTCGAATGTGACATTTTCTATGAAAAATGTGACGATCAAACAGAGCCTTAGACGTTTTTATAAGAAATTATATTTTAGGGTAACATATATGTTATTGTATCTTGCTTTTTGTTACAAAGTCAACATTTTGTCCCCATCTCGAACCATCGTTTGCCACCACACTAACAAAACATGGACAACATATTTTGTTACTAGTTGAAACCATTTCACCACCACCAAGACTCGAGTCGTATATTATATTACTCGTCTAAAACCATCCTCGTACCACATTTGTCAACACCACTACCACCACAGAACACGAGCGACACAAATGATAAAAAATTTGAAATGTTTTTGCTGCCATTTGATTATGCTAACAGGTTGAGTTATGGGAAATGATGAAAGACCCCTTTCAAGTTTCACCAACACAAAAGGCTTTGCATTACAAAGATATGGAATTTGAAAGTGCTTGCTCAAACACAAATACGAATCCGCTTCCACCAACACCAAACCAATACACATCCATTATTAACGGCATCCAACTAACCTCACTACACCATTTTTCTCCATTATTATCTAGATCCATATTGATGTTTAAGATTTACATCGAGATCTAAATTTGGATTTAGAAGTCTATCTGAATAGGGGTGATAGTGCAAAGTGGTGGTGCTAGTTTGAAAAGAGAGAAGGTGAGATTGCGATTTCAAATTACAAATGAATTCTTTGATTGATTACGACGAAAAAGACGATGCTAGAATCTACAAGACAGAAAATATAGGTAGTGGTGGTTGGCAATGGCGGCACAAGTTACTAGAGTTGGTGGGTGGTGGAAGGCGGCGACGGTGGTCCAAGATGTGTAAAGTGTGAAGTATTGAAGAGTGAGATTTTGCCCTCAAGTTCTTCTATTTTGTCGTTGGAATGATAAATTAGTAGGAAATAAAAAAATGAGTGTACTACATATATATCGTAACTTACATATTTGTTTATCAATAAATGATGTGATAATATTTAATTGAGTAAAATCTCATCGACAAAAAAATAAAAATAAAAATTCACACATTCTTTTTGTCAATTTGTAAAAGATTATATCAACTGATGTACAATCAATATTTTTCAATAAAAAAAATAGATATATTTAATAGGTGTTATTGACCTTTTAGTTAAAAAAATGGATGTGTGGTCAGTGGTGTATGGGTAATTAATTGTATTGTTGGCCCCAATCTTTATTCAATATTACATTTATATTGTTAACTTTTTTCATCACACACTCATCGTTGATCTTTCATCAATTAGCAAATCCCATCTTTAATAACGATTTTTATTCAAAAGTTTTATTATCATGCTTTAAAACGATGGACAAGTGTTTAATCATAATTTTGATTTTTTTTTTACTTATGAAATGCACANTAATCATAATTTTGATTTTTTTTTTACTTATGAAATGCACACGGATAAATAATTTTTTCCCCGCTTAACGAAATTTTTGATATAAATCATTACCAGAGACAAGATATAATAATTAATGAAAGACTCACGAAAAAAAAATACAATGAAAAAATCTTGTGCACTGCAGCACTTGTAAGAAAATGTGGTGGGAGTATATTTAGCCCGGTGAAATTATTCCTTGTTCAAATTGAAAAGGCCCAAGAAAATAGTTCGAGATAAAGGAAAAGTAGACACAAAATTCAAACCAGTAGTTTAATCCAAAATGGAAATTGGTAGTTCTCGTCCTTCAGAACTTTTCCATCCCAGTCCAAAATTTGCAATTGCAAGACACCTGATTTTTCAGGGAGGTAGACTAATATCGGTGGACCCCACTTGACTTTATAATCCCTAAGTTTTCCACCTCACTCTTTGATTTTTATTTTTTGGTCACTGAGCTTCCAATGAAATTTCATTTAGCTCATTAAACTTTATTATCTTAATGAATATCAATTTACTTTTAACTTTTAATGTTACTAACTTTTGTAGTAACATTTACTAAAATTAATTTCACAATCCTACGGAAATCTAGTATTTATTACATTCTAAATAACACTGTTGTTTAATCGTATCGTAAATGTCAACTTTGAAAATAAATTTTGTTTAAATATCTAAGATTATTTTTCCAACTCAACGTACTCGAGTTATATTAATCAATGTTTAAAATATCGATCCGAAAAAGAGAAATGAGCATATGTCAAAAGGTTGAAATAGAATCGAATTAGTAATTTTTTTAAAAATAAAAAATTATACATTCAAAAAAATTAATACAATATACATTTAAAAAAAAAAACTATACATTTACATAAATTGAACCGGTTAAGCTCATAACAGATCATGGATTTTCAAAAATCGGCCGATTTAATGGGTTTGAGACAAATTTTTAATTAGAGGTTTTAAAAATCTATCCCGACCGATTTTGATCCGATTCGATTTGTTTTTTTAAACACCGATATTAATTTCCAATGTTAATATTTTGCTACTGCAACATTGTAGTAAAACACATAGAAATAGGGTCAACGAAGGATTGAGGCATCAAGTTTACCAATGAAAGCTGACGAAGTTAAAACGATGAAATTAAATATAAGTTCATTAATTTTATTGCCACAAATTAGAGTTGGGAAATTTAGTTGAGATTTTATCAAAATTCAGTGACCAAAGTGGTAATTAACCCTTGGTTCAAAGCATGTGTGTGTCTGGGGGGGGGGGGGGGGGGGCAGGGA
>CAIGRQ010087063.1:0-16716 GCA_903798375.1 Fraxinus sp. D2006-0159
GGAAGAAAATATTATTTTGAAATACTATTCAATGGAAATGGAGTTTTGACTGGAGAATTATTATGGATACTGTTATTGGATTCCTTGCTGCTGCTCTCAGAAGTGTTGAGGAAGGTGGCATTTTTGTTCCTATACTCACTCTAATCATTAGATTTGATCCAAAATCATTGACTGTAGTCTCTAAGTGTAAAGGTTTAGGATCAAATCATTGTAGATATCATGAATTGTTTTTTTGCTGCTTTCAACACTCGTTAGTTCATCATAGAGGGTATGCTTATGAATTCGTCATTTTGATCATTTGACTATATTTAAGGTCTTTTATTTTCTTGATCAAGTATGATTACTGGTACAGCAATTGCTATTGTTTACTACAATCTCATGCTCGGACATCCTACACTTGATCTTCCCATAATTAATTATAATCTAGCTCTTCTTTTTCAACCCATGTTAATACTTAGCATCAGTATAGGAGTTATTTTGATGAAACTATATATATATATTATTTAATGCAGGGTTTATCATACTTGCACTAAATTTTCAAAGTACATAGAAATATTAAAAATGGTAATATTTTGTTGACAGAATTATATATTACAAAATATCTATGTTGGCAAAAAGCTCTTGTTAATACTTGTGCAGTCGAGTGATTGTTTTACTAGTTGTCGAACTCTTAGAAAGCCCTTTACGTTGGAACTTGCTATAAATGCCAGTAGACATGTACTTTTATTATATCTGTCTTCATTTAAAGCTCAAGTGAAATAATTCTTGTTTTTCTATCTTTGTCAAATTTGTAACCAGTATCATCCAGGCTTTTTTATTGCACTATTTGTGATTGTATTCTACTTCATGTGGATACTTTACAAAGGCTTAAACTTTTGACCTTAGTCATTTACATAAATATTTGAAACACTCCTAATATGCTAACATAAAATACTAACATGAAACACTAACATCACCTTCAAAATAACACAATGCACGGGTAAAAACTAGTAGTATACTTAATGACGTGTTCGAATTTGTTACTATCTAAAATATTCAATTCAAAATCAAAATTTACAAATTTCCCAAACCTAAATTCCCCCTCATTCTCATATTTCCAAGCTTATTTTCATATATTAAACCTATCTCCAAACCCCATTTTCTTCTTCTTCATATGCATTATCTTTCGTTGCAATTAGTGATTAAACATTTAAAGTTACTTTATTTGAACCAAAAATAAATCAAACAGTACAAATTTTGGAAAGTTAATAAGAAAGAATCAATTCCAAATAGTTGAGGTATGCTTTATAAATTTAAAATTAACAATTTCTTATTATTTTCAAGTTGTATACTACATGCGGTTTATGAAAAATCAATTGGGTAAGTAAAATTAATAGTGAAATATTACATAATGGTGTTGTTTTTATGTATCCGTCTGCCTTTTTCTGAAGCTAAGTGCCCTCCTTTTGTAGTGTCGTTTTAGGTTGTTAATCGTGTTGTTGATGTAGTTGTTTGCAAATTTATCATTCCTCCATTCTTTTACAGCATTATACTATTTTACACAAATCTAAATGACGCAAATACATGTTTTAAGCTACAAAATATTATTTTATGCTTGATTAAAACTTGTTCTATAATAATATGCGTTGCCTTTTGTTTGTAAATGAGGATGCATTTTATAATCTTCACTTTTACAATAATGGGGTAACATATTACGTATTTTTGTTGAACTTCAGATATGGACTCTGGTGTAATGATTATCATTGTTATTTCGTTGAATTTGAAAATAGTGACCAAAGTGGATGAATTTGAAAATAGATAGGAAATGAAACAAGACACTGTAATAAATATTTTTGTATTAAAAAATATTTCATATGTGAAGTTTTATGATGAAATTCGAAAAGCAGTTAATGTTGATTATGTTCCATAAAAAATGAAGATGAGATTAGTTGTTTCGGGCATGCCAAAATTATCAGTTTCACCAATGAAGATTATTTGCGAGATGGATGTTAGTTGATTTCTCTCTTTGCATGACCAATTTCCAATTTGTCTAACCCTTGTGAAAAAATTTTATGTTGATAATGAACAAGACATGCAACTTGTTGTGGTAAATGAACATGCTATCATGAATACTATTCAAAAGTTGTTGTGTATAATGAAGAAGATATGGATGAATGTAATATGCAAACGGATAAGTCCAATGATACTTTTGAAAATGATTGTGTGAACTTCATTGAAGATGATTATTGGGATGCATGGAAATAGTAAGGGACAACCAAAAAGATGATTTTCATCTGATAAATGAAGATAATGTTACTACACTGTTTACATTGGCAGATGAGATTATTAAAAATTCACAAGTTGTTTGTTCGAATCCTTGAGGACCATGAGTAAAGATCTTTTATGCCGATGATCTACATGCTATCCAAATGTTTTGGAACAAGAATGATCTCCAAGCTTCAATGCAAATGCTTGATTTAAGAAACTGTTTTGGATTTAAAGTCATTAAGTCAAATAGGAGTACAAGTGCTATAGTTTTTGTAGACGAAATTTGCAACTGATGTTTGTAGGCAACACGGTTGAAAAAAAGAGAGATGAATTTGAAATTCAAAAGTATTAACATTACTATATTTGTACATTGGATGTTCGACATAAAGATCACAGACAAGTTAGTTGTTGGATGATCGAAACACACAATATGTCAAAGTTTCAGGATCACAATGGGATGAAAATTGGGTGAAAACTTTAAGTTAGATATCTTTTCGAAAGTGAGTATTTAATAAGAGATATTGCACTAATCACCGCACAAAAAAAAAAAAAACACTTTTTGCAAAGCTATCCTAAAATATCCTAATGAGGACAACTGCAATAATCTCATTGTGAAAGCTCTTTGTAGCCTTTATGATTCGAGTAATTAAGTTTGCAAGGGTTTAAATTTTGGTGTCTTGAAATTATCTGATTTGAAAGTCATCGATCTAAAACTCGCTACATGAGTCATTTAGAAAGCTTAGCATAAAGACGTCCGCACATAAAATTGGTTAAAGAGTATATAAAAGTATGACATAAAAAGAAGACGCACCACATGCCTTGATTAAGCCCAAAACACTTGTTTAATAGGATTATGCCTTTGATAAGAGGTTAGTAACTTGGTTGATTCTTAGAGGTTGAAATAATCAAAAATAAGAAGAAGCCTCATTTGTTGATATATTGAATTGCAATTAATAAAATCTAACCGAACTTGAAAGGGTACTAAGGAGTAGTGATTTATAAATCAACCTTATATTACATCATTAGGAATAGAATGAAATGAAACAAGTTTGAGGTGTGTGAGTCCCACGAGTGAAGAAATGATACATTTGACTTTTAAGGTTTGGGGTCGGATCATCTTGTTTAATGTACAGTCGTATACTTAATTCTTTACATACACACATGTTTTGCATTGAATAAGTACGGACTTTGTTTTTGCACTATAACATTGAAGCAGTTTATATAGCTGATATAACGTGTTCAATATTGAGCTATAAAGGTAAGCTAGCTAAATAAATCTGTTTTAGGTGACTTTGTTTGTTTAAGTGTGCTAGTATGTCATTAGTTTTTCTCTTTCGTTTTATGTTTTCTAGAGGACTAGCAAAGAATTAAGTTTGACGGTATTTGATGAGTGAGTTTTACTCATTGTTTAATGCTATTTAAATTTGATATTTTGGTTGTTTTTGAGCAATTTCGAACGTTTTGATGTGTATGTTCGTGTTGTTTTATAGGCTAGGAAACTTCGTGAAGATGACGAGCTTGGAGTTGAAAAGGAGCCAAAGTTAATACGAGTGTAGATGGATGGGAAAAAGCTTGGGATTAATCTTAGAGATGGAAAGGATAATAATCAAAACAAGGAGAATGAGGAAAAATTACAGGAAATGAGTGCCGCAGTGCTGTAAACTAAGCGTTGGTTCACAACTAAGGGAGAATTACAGGAAGCTGGCATCGCAGCGCCATTGGTACCGTAGCGCAAGCTGCAACCTCAAGGAGGTAGAAGTCTAGTGCTATAGCGCCAGTGACGATGACATCACGAAACTAGCACGGTAGTGCTGCCAACGAGAATGGTTTTTTTAAATAAAATAGATGTTAATATAATTATAGTACTCAGTAGGAATTTCATTTCAATCCACGTGGGTTCGATATCCGTACTTGATCGTATATTATAAAACTTGATACCGTACACTTGCGATATAATTTACGTTTTGGAAAACGTGTAACAGGATGGAATGCTTCTCAAATCTAAATTTTGAGGTATAGTACTTGTTGCCACGTTTCAAGTGAAAAATTTTAGTTATATCCTCTTGCATTTGGCATTATTGTTTTTGAAAATAATGCATCGTGGACTTAGTTCTTCAATAAGTTGTTTGAGGTAACATGTATGCTGGAATGACATATTTTTATTTCTAATCACAAGGAAAGTATAGGTAAAGTTGTAGAGTTTGTTCACACATATGCCCATAATGGATATTGCTCATAGCATCTAATAAACATAAAGTCCAAATATTATAGGATTTGCCATTGTTTATGGCAACAGTAAAATGAGTATATTTTGATTAATTTCGAAAATTTAATGGAAAATACATACCATAAAAGTCCAAAAATTGAAAAATACCTAGAAAAGAAAGTTGTGTATAACTTTTGGTCTCAATCACGTTTTAAAGAAATCCATTACAATATTATGACAACTAATAATGCAAAATTTTTGAACTCGTCATTCAAAATTGTGCAAGTTTCTTGTACTTGCTGTAGTTAAGCAAATAAGAAAGACTTTACAGAATAGTATACCATAACCCTTGATAGCAACAGTCAAAAAAAGAATACATGAATTCTATGACCTGCTTTTAAGTTCACTACCATTGTTTGAAGAAATGGATGCTGACTTAATAAGACATCTCTGTTACTCGTACATTCTCACTTGAAAAAGACAAGGTCACAATGAAGCAATGTATCTAATTGTCCCGTTAAGCCTGGAATCAAAGCAGTAACAATCTTATTTTTGAGCCTTTCTCATAAAATATTTTCAAAAGGAAGAAATGACAATCGAATGAGCTCATTGTGTCTTAAATAACTAAAGTAGCACTTAGGTCGGGAAGTAATTGATGTTCGATTGGGTTATACCCTATGATTCCATAGGTAAGTGCTTGACAAAGTAACTAGTCATTTTGATTCTATGGCACAACTTGATGCATTTATTAAATGCTTTTAGGATTAGTAAACTTAAGTTTATTGTCATGATTCGACTGAGTTGCTTGAACAAATACGGGCTATAATGGGATTTTCCTTTCGTAACAAAATTGATACTTATGTTTAAATATCCAAAAACTTGAAATCTTAGTCTTCATAAACCTTCTTATCAATAAACTATAGAAGAACCCTAAAAAAGATTAACCAAATTACCAATAATTAACATGTTAAAAATCCAGATTTTCGTTGGCATCCAAAGAAACAAAAAACATTTAACCATGATACACTAACAAAAAATATTTTACAGGTCGAAAAGTGCCCATTGTTTTTACAAAAATTTGCACAAAATCTTAGTAACAATGGATAAGTGATGAAACCTTTACAACTAAGAATATACCACTGAGAAATTGGTTCCTTGAATGGGTTGTTCCCGACGACTAAGATATTCATGAAGGTGGTTGTTTCCTATGGTGGTAACGTTCGTAATGGGATAATAATTACGCATCAACTCTGTTAAAGGAAGAAGATACCGAACAATAGACGGAGACGACAATGGATTTTTGGGGTGGTGGCATTCGAAATGGGAGTAAGCCTCCGTTTAGTTGTCATCTTCACACGAAAAATGCATTATTTTGTCTTGTCAAGCACATCTGCTACAGTAAAAATGTAATCATTTCAATCTCAAATGTTTCCACTTTTCTGGTTTTGCCCTTCCACCTGTGCATTTGATTCAAAATATCTATATCATTGCATTATTGTTCTACCACAGGTGCGTTCCACGTGATACACAATTTGCTTCGTTTGAGTATCGTGCATATTTTTGTCAAGCCATATTTGGAAGAATCTTTTTATTCAATTTTTCACTGATTGGGCATGTACATTACTTTGATTTTTAAATTCAACAGAGACATCGAATTATATTCCTACGTTCGTACAACACTAGACATTTCACACAAAATGTGAAGATCTTAGTTGTTGTGTTATATAATCTCGAAGTCGGTCTCAATCACTTCGCTGCATTTTCGGTGCGTTCATTTCAGTGTGGATTTTATCTTCGGCGTTAGGTAGGTCAACGTCGAACTTGTCATCATCTATTTCTGCTCTATCAAATGTCTCGTCCACAACTTCAGACCGACATAAAAATTTATGAATGCCCATCGTTGTGACAACAACAACTTGGGTTCGAGACGAATAGCTAAGCATACGATCAAGTATTTGCCATCTTTTTTTCCACACACCAAACGCTCGTTCTATGAAGATTTTGCAGGACGAGTGTCTGTAGTTAAACTTCTCATGAGCATTCCGAAGCTGGCGACGACGATCGAATCCATCATCAGTGAGCTCCTGAAAATGATACAATATATTTGATCATTTGTAAGGGGACATGTAATCCATTCGATGAGCAAACCCGAAGTCAACCAAATAATACTAACCCGGCCCGAGTAATGGAAAATGAATTTCAGAACTGTGTATAGCACGCGCTAGTATTCGCGTGTCGTAGGTATTTCCGATGGTACCAGCAAGCTGAACATGAAACACAAATTGAAATCGCACGCGGCCAACACATTTTGCGTCGGCACTCCTTTGCAGCCTATAAAATTCGCCCGCTTGCTACGCAGTAGCACAGCTTTCACATGTATTCCATCAATAGAACCAATGCAGTCTTGAAATAAAGGATGCTTCGTGGGGTCGGGGTTGTAGGGCTCCTTACCCTCGTTGTATTCCAATTTTGGTTTATGAGACGTACCAATAAAGCGACGACAACAGTGAGTACCTTCTTAAAATAACGGCACACTGTTTTCAACGAATGATTGCAAATAGTAGTCACCTGATGGTATCCTTTTTCATGTGCTCATATGCACAAGAACATTTCAACTTGCTCATAGATATCGACATGTTGGCTATTGCGTAAGCCATATTCATCTCGTAGAATGTGCGAAGTGTCGAAATAGTCGTGGATACATTCGGAACTCTTGATAACACATTATGTCGTTATCTTCCATTGCTTCCTTCATGAACAAGTGTCCATTTCTTAAAGACGGGAATCGTCGGATATGACGGCGTTGGACAATATGTAACCCATATCACGATGTCTTTTGCCAGTTGACTAAGAAACTCATCATCATCACTTCTTCTTCGTCGTTGGATCCCGATAAAAGTGCACAATTAAAGTAGAGATCATCCATTGCAGGAAAATGAAGATCACTAAAATTTACAATATTACAAAGATTTCTACACACCGAACAAAAAATCCAGCATTCATGTGGCCAACCATCGAAGTTATATAAGAGTGAAGAATCATTGCACGTGTTTCGTTTAAGTGAAATGAAAATAATTGTACCAACTAGTTTGAAAAATAGGACGCTTTTCCTTTTTTACATGTGATGCTTTTTGTTGCTTTTAGAACGTGGTTCCCAAAAATTTGTTGTACGTTTCAGTTGTCACTCATGCCTATACTATTTGTTACCCAAAAGAATAATATTTCAAAAATTATACATTTCAAACGATCACTCACAAAATTAAACCCATGCTTGGGAAAACATAATGTCAGATACGAACGATAAAGACACAATATCAATTGTAAATATCCGCAAGCAGTACTAGAGAAAAAAATGTTTGAATAAAACATGTATTGTAGAGTTGGTTCACGCATAAATTAATGGAGAGATTTATTACGCTTGTTAAATTGCTACTCAATCCACTCGAACTTCACATCGGTGTCCTACATGAACCAAGTCTGTCTCGATATTTCTTCTGTGCCAGAAGCGTACAGGCGAAGAAGTACAAAGGTGTACATCGCTCGAGCCTTCCTGATGCGAGCAATTCTTCGACATAGGTAATCCCTGCATTTTTTATCGACGTCATGATGGTGTTAATCTTCGCTGCTACTTCCTCAACGGCGTTGTTTTCCCGACCAACTCAGTACGACAACTCCCGAGTAGAAAACTTTTTCTTCTTCCCTTTTTGCCTGCTCTACGCCACTTCGGCATTCAACATGTGCATGCTTGAAATACTTTTTTTTCGTCCCCCTTATCGCAGGAACCAGTGCTCTCCTCCTCAATAGGGATTGCACCCCTTTGGTCTTCGACATCACTGTCCTCAAACAAACTGAAGCCTGTATGACATAACTTCGTTGGAGTGACTGCGTACTTGTCACCGTCGTAGCTATCGCCGAAAAGCTGACGATATCGGACATAGATTTCACTCTCGTCTTTGTCCTTGAAATCCTTGTACTCCTTGTTCTCCTGCAATTGTGTTAGCACTTTTGATAAAGGTAATGTGACGCGGATATCGTAATGTAACTCGACAACGGAAAATCCATAAGTGTGGCCAATTTAATTCAAGAAATTTAAACAATTTTCATGATAGATAATTGGTGAGTGTAAGAGATGAGGTTATGGATACAAAAATTTGATCACAAAGGTAGCTCCTACAACCAGAATCTGCTCCTAAGTAACGAACCACAAAAATGTTACTTCCAATGCTTGTTACAAGTTCAATATCCCTAAATTTAGCGGTGAGTGCAATGTGTAACACAATGTGCAGCCAAAATTAGAAGGTGACCAGAGTTGCATCATCTTAACAACGCAACACATGAGAACTGAATAGACATGATGTAATCAACAACCATAACCTCACGCATTGGCCACAATATACACGTCCATATGAATGTCAAACAGTTATTAAAAAACCCCACCTTCAATTTTCGGGTCCACCATTACGATTTGACCCTCGACGGGCTGTATTTGACCTCGGTACAACCTAACAATTCTGTTAGCCATTTGTGTTCCCCGATGCAATGCGTCCCAATGGTTGTGCAATTGGAGTTTACTCCAATTATGGCCTGTTGTTTGGTTGAACAACGTCAGAATACGTTCTCACCTGTGTTTCGCGAAACACTTGTCGTGCTGATGGCCTTCGGCAATGGCCGTTTCACATGCTGCTATGAGCGTTCGTCGTTCTGCATATCTCCATCTAGCATAATTCTTAGACAACTTAACAACCATTGACGAACAATGACAACTAATTTCACCGGTTTGCATGTTGAAGAAATCGGTTTGGAAAGGCTAGAAAAAGAAAAAGAAAAAGAAAACATAGGAATTGCGATAGCAGACGAGGTAGGGAAAATCCACCTGAGAATTGAATGGGTCT
This sequence comes from Fraxinus sp. D2006-0159, assembly GCA_903798375.1. NCBI lineage: Eukaryota > Viridiplantae > Streptophyta > Magnoliopsida > Lamiales > Oleaceae > Fraxinus > Fraxinus sp. D2006-0159. The sequence goes on from CAIGRQ010087063.1 coordinate 9,346, forward strand.
GTGCCTACGGTGTAGTCTCCTAAAGTGGCGGTGGCGGCTCTACTGCACCTGGAGTCAACCAATTTTATGATGGTAGAGCTGGTTAATTTCGATCTTCTCTTCTGCTTCTCTGCCAAAACGCGAAGTGTTGAACTTCTTCTTCGTGTAAGTAGGGGCGTACAATCTGCAACCAATTTTTCGCTAGTTCAAGATCCATTTAGGTCGAGGTGCGGCGGAAGCTTGAAGAAGTGGAGTCAACCAATTTTATGATGGTAGAGCCGGTAATTTCGATCGTCTCTTCCACTTCTCTGCCAAATCGCGAAGTGTTGAACTTTTTCTTCGTGTAAGCAGGGACGTACAATCTGCAACAAATTTTTCGCCAGTTCAAGATCCATTTACGTCGAGGTGTCGCTGAAGCTTATAGAGTGGAGTCAACCAATTTTATGATGGGGGAGCCAGTTAATTTCGATCGTGTCTTCTACTTTTCTGCCAAATCGCGAAGTGTTCAACTTCTTCGTGTAAACATGGGCGTACAATCTGCAACCAAGTGTTCGCCAGTTCAAGACCCACTCACGTCGAGGTGAGGCTGAAGCTTGAAGAAGTGGTCGGAATACGATAGCTGGATACCTGCAATCGTCTTTGCTTGTCGTTCGAAACTTCCTGATGTATGGGTAGGTGAGAGGAAATTGATTTTGGAAGGGAAAAATCTTTGCATTTGATTTGGGAAAAGGGCAAAATCGCCTACTTTCTCTACTGTTTCACTGTTTGCATAGTGAAGATTGTACTGAAATGTCAGCATACAATGTTCCAACATTCATGTTTTTTTATACATTTTCAGAATGAAATGTGCCCCAAATAGGGGCGAAGACTTTCGCGTAAAAGTCTATAAAAATCAATAAAAGAACTTTACAAAAGTCATTTACTTAAAAAAGTTTTTTGAAAACCCAAATTGATTCCACAGTTTAAAGTGAATTCTATATTCAAAATGAAAAAAAAAGCGTGACATGATAGAGAAATATGACAAAGGAATAACTCATATTATATTCAAATTTGATTAGGCCAAAAAGATATCATATTTTAGAGCATTTTCTCTTGGTTATTGAATTTTAAAAATCATGATTATATTTTTATAGAGAGATTTCTTTTTATCTAAATTGCATTAGCAATATGACTTATGACTTGATTTGGTCAATGGTTGGTTCGGGTTTTGAAGCTTTCTCAACCCCTAAAAAATAACGAATGCGTTCTGAATTCTTACCATAGAACTACGCGAGCATTACAGTAGCAGGCACGAAGCGTATAACAAAAGGAAAAACAAACGTATGAACAGTTGAACACATAATTTGACTTGTACGAAGGTTAAAAAAGGAAATATGATTGTCAACCTTCGAGCTATATTTGGTACAAGAGTGATTAAATTGAACCAAATCCAGGAATCTGACACAAAAGCTAATCATTCATACTGCACTCTCATTTTGTTGCCTGAGCAATCATATTACTTATAGTACTAGCTTGTTCCTTGGCCTGCTCCACCAAAGAATCCTACAAAATTGTAAAAAATAAAATAAATAAATCAGCTATAAATCCTTATATAGATGTATTGCATTATAAAACTGTAAAATAGCCATACCTGCGCAGCTATTAAACGCGCAACTGTTTTCTTGCTCGACTCTTGAAGTTCACCAGCGATTAGAATTTCGTCCAGGATATAATAAGCCTGTCAATCGGAAACAATTCAAATGGCAAAACAAAGAACACCCAGTGGGTACACAACTGCTTCAGACTTAACTCTGTTCTCAGCTCACTTAGCCACCCAAGAATTTCAGAGCAACTTGCAAGTAGTTGAAACAGAAACAATGATACAATTGCTTGGTAGAAAGAAAAACAAGTGGCGAACAAAATAATATCTTATCAAATTCTATCAAGAAGAGATTGCGGGTTTTGTTTGATGACTAGACATGCTCCAACAAAATAATATTAGTTTCTTTTCCAAGTGACTTAATCTCAGTTTGCACACATGGAATGCTTGCAAGTTGCAAGTGTCCAATGAGGGAAAGTACCCTATGGTGATAATCTGAAATTCCTGAAAGCCTCACAAAGAAAACAAAATTTCTGCCATATTTAGCCACAGAAAAGGTAAGCAGCATCAAGTATTAACACTCCTTGATGCATCGCATTAGATTTGACATTCTCCATCTCGAAGGAAAAAAATAAATAGAAAGCCCAAGTTTGAGCCCCATTCTTTCTCCTTTTTTCCCATTCATTTTTCTACTGTACTCATTTTCAACCACATATTCTCCAAATAAAATAATATTACACACAAATCTAAAACTTTTCATCACTTTTCCACCACACATTCTCCCATTAATCACTATTCAAAAACTAAATTCTTCCTAAAAAATGGGGGCCAACTTTCTCAAAGTCTTACAGTAGACAATTTGCCATTGCTAGGTAATTATATAGCACAACCCCAAGCAAAACATTGCAGCACTTCTATAAAAGACGACAAGCACAAGCATCTCTTGCGAGAAGTGTTCTAAAGTCATCACAAGGCACACTGAGGCTCATAAGATTGCCTCAGACATTTGAGGAAGAAAAATGTCCTGTGAGGTGCAAATTATTATTTTTTTATTTGGAGCATTTCTAACTGTTGAGACACGCCTTCTATGCCCACGACATTGAGACATAGGCCCCAGAGTAGTTACTACTTCAAGGGTGGTTTGGATTATTACAGACAATAAAACAAATGTCCATAGCCCAAGGTTAGTTTAAATTACAGAAAACAACCAACTCTAATTTCCTATCACCCATCTTCCTAAAAAATGGGGGCCAAACTTTCTCAAAGTCTTACAGTAGCAATTTGCCATTGCTAGGTAATTATATAGCACAACCCCAAGCAAAACATTGCAGCACTTCTATAAAAGACGACAAGCACAAGCGTCTCTTGCGAGAAGTGTTCTAAAGTCATCACAAGGCACACTGAGGCTCATAAGATTGCCTCAGACATTTGAGGAAGAAAAATGTCCCGTGAGGTGCACATTATTATTTATTTATTTTTTATTTGGAGCATTTCTAACTGTTGAGACACGCCTTCTATGCCCACGACATTGAGACATAGGCCCCACAGTAGTTACTACTTCAAGGGTGGTTTGGATTATTACAGACAATAAAACAAATGTCCATAGCCCAAGGTTAGTTTAAATTACAGAAAACAACCAACTCTAATTTCCTATCACCCCCAAAGAGTGACAGCATTAGTACCTTAAATGTTACTCTGTATGATTATCCATGATTAACAAGTAAGTCCATTAATTTCAAGGAATTCAAAATATTCTTATCAAACAGATAAATAACATATTAAAATTTGCCCATGTTCACATTTCCAACCTCTTTATGTAAACAAATGTGGATAACTAGAGGAATTATATGATAACAGAATATCTGTTTTATTTCAAGGGAATAGAGCATTTGGAGTAGACTTGGACGGATGGAATATTTGAGAGAGTGAACCATCTATTTTTATTTGGCAACCAAGTTAATCTACTATCTGTTATCAACTTTGTTATAACATGCCTATTGTAGGAATTGGTTTAAGTGATTTATATCAACTTTGTTACCCTTTGCTTTCAAAACACTGGTTGTGGGAAGAAGACTACATTTACTCTTTAATTATGTGCTCGTAATCTTGAATACGGTGATATATGTCCAGAAAATGTAACAAATAGTCATTATACAACTTTCAGATATTGTGATACATTATACAACTGCACAAGTACATCAGCAAACTATCAATAGTCATTCTCTTAATCATGGTAAATCTGTTATCACTGCATATCCCAAGATGTTTCAGTTATTGCTGAGCAGTTTGTGCTAGATAAGCTCCACCAAGAGACACTAACTTACATCTACTTGTGTATTAAGTTGCAAATTTCAACCTTTCCTAGGGCCAACTATACATCTAATGTTAGAATAAACTAAGAGATATGCCTACAATTTTTCCAATAAGAATAAACTAATTCTTATATGATCAGAATATAAGTTTTAAATTTTTAAAGAGAAAGATTGAACAGACAAATCATATATTCACTAAAATACTCAACCTAATAAAGAATTCATCTTACCTCAAGATGCATCTCCACATCACCATTATTGATTAACAGAATGGAACTATGGAAGCAAAAAATAAATTAAACTATTTAAACATTATGCACAGCATTATCAAATTATAAAGATGAAAATGATGCCCATTACCTAAGGGTAAGCAAAAGAAAGGACATCTGTAAAGAGATGAACATGCACACAACCTAGCACATAGAGATGGCAAGCAAATTATGTGACATTTGTAATTNTTAAACATTATGCACAGCATTATCAAATTATAAAGATGAAAATGATGCCCATTACCTAAGGGTAAGCAAAAGAAAGGACATCTGTAAAGAGATGAACATGCACACAACCTAGCACATAGAGATGGCAAGCAAATTATGTGACATTTGTAATTTTGTACAACAAAGTGGACGTCGCACATGTCTTATTAAAGATCCCACTACTTTAGCTTAAAGATTGCACTAAATCTTGTAAGACAAAAATGTTGTCTAAGGCTTACGAGATAAGGCGCACCTCAAGTGAGGCTTGCATTAAATGTCTCGCCTTGAGTACCTCTATTAAGGTTTATGCCTTAGGTTAGCTAAGGTGTGCGCTTGTTTGTCTTGACTTTTCTAGGCTTTATATAAGGATCCAACCTTTCTAGCTGCAAGTTCACATCTTTGAACAAAGAATCTAGCTATTGAAATTTTTGACACGGAAAGGGATAATGAAAGTCAGCAATGCACACTAGTCATTCCATGAGCTCAAGTATGGAAAGATGCAACCACTAAGAAAGAAACCAGCCCAAATAATTCCATCATCTTTCCTTTTTTTGCAATGTCTCTATAATTTTACTCCTCGAAGGTATCGACACAAGTTTTTTGTAAAAATAGTAATCCAGCAACAGACTATTAAGACTCCTCAAAAATATAAAAATCAACTGAGGATAAAGAGTTGTACCTTATGGAAATTAAAGATCAAGTCCAGCTCACACACCTAATGGATAAAGAAGAAGATTCAATTCAAAATATGAATAAGGTTTAAACCTATCCCTACTCGTATAATGCTTCACAGTGTCTCAGGACTCACACTTCCAAAGTAGCGGTCTAGTATTTCAACAAAGTGGTGGATAATTTCGAGGACTTCCAATTCATTGTCATCCCGATCAATACACATGCAGAAATAAAGGCTGGCATATCTGCATTAGTACAGAAAAAGCAAAGAATGATTACTTGTGCATGCCATTATCAAGAGACAAGAGGAAAGCAGGAAGATAAAATATATGCTGTTGAAAAATTATGGTAGCAGAAATGAACTTTGAACTAAATACAGATGACACGACACCTTTTATAGACAACTTTATATCCCCTCCACTCCACAAAATTACACAGTTTAGGGCCTCGACTGAGAATCATACCACTAAGCTCCCGGATAACCTTCAGAAAGTACAAGAGAATATGCAGTGTTGTTAGTCATTGAAAAATGCAAATTAATTAAGAAATTTTATTTTCTAAAAAAAGTCAATATAGCGTAAAGTGAGGCCTCTTGTGTTGTTTTAGATCTAGTGTGAAAGGAATGATCCTACTACAGCAATATCATTTTCAAATTTCACAAGGTGAATACCTTGGATCTTTCCTTTTGAGAATAAGGCGAATACCATTTTGTTAACCTCACTTTTCCCTGCCTGCTAATAAGAAGAACAAAGTGGATCTGAAATAAGACAAGAAGCTAAGTCACTCTTCAACCATTTAAAAAAACAAAAAAGTAACGAAAACTGAACATACAAACGAGATACTAAATTATTTTATCATGGACAGGATACATATTGAGTACTTCTAGTAAAGTTAATCTAGATTTTATCCACACGTAATAATCGAGTAGAATAACTATGATATCAGGATTTGTTAGATGAAGTGGAAATGATGTACCAAACAAAAGCAAACATAATAAGCAAAACCATCATGCAGGTATATTTTAGATGCACTATTTCACAAGCATAAACATGACAGTACCCGGCTGAAACTCCCCGCTACCTTAATCGATTGTTGGAAGCATCCTGATTATCCCAAGGTCTTTTTTCCCCTTTTTTATTTATGGGTTCAGGGTTCTTAAAGTCCTGTTAGGGTATTCTGTGACTGGAGTATGGAATCACAATTCGACTCGATGTTGATCTTATCTTAATCTCCATAATACCACAAAATCTTGCACTTAGAATTCTTTGTAAACTACATAGAAAAATGTTCAACCTACTCTTATTTCTTATTACTTTTGCTGGACAAATGTGCTCTTCCATCAGTACGGATTTCCTTTAAGGACCGATTTCAAACATGAATAAAGCATGTGTAGATCTAGAAAGGATCTCAAGGATGCTAATCCGTCAGAATCACAAGCTTATAGATCCAAAGTTTGCAATCATGTTAAACAAAATTACGAAAATCTTTCCCGAAATCCCGAATCAATTACAGAGTTTTCAACGAGAAAATACAACAGAAATCAGTAATCAGAAGAATAAATTGAAAACGAAGAACTACAAAAATAGTTACCATGTTCTCAGCTGATCCAAATCCACCAGACCGCTTTTAACAATTAACACAAAAATCCTCTTGTACAAATAGAATTAAAATTTACATTTTTAAAGGTTCAACCTCACGAGGGCCCACCGTCCGTCAGCGTCGTGGAATTGCGGGAATTACCTCAAGGGGTACCATTAAGATTAGGCAAGTCAAGGATGCCATTCACCACTTTGACTTAAAAATAATGCCATTCACCACAATAAAGCTTATAGATCCAAAGTTTGCAAACATGTTAAACAAAATCACGAAAATCTTTCCCGAAATCCCGAATCAATTACAGAGTTTTCAACGAGAAAATACAACAGAAATCAGTAATCAGAAGAATAAATTGAAAACGAAGAACTCCAAAAATAGTTACCATGTTCTCAGCTGATCCAAATCCACCAGACCGCTTTTAACAATTAACACAAAAATCCTCTTGTACAAGTCGTGGAATTGCGGGAATTACCTCAACAGGGTACTTTTGACAAGTCACAATTGTCATTCACTATTTTGACCCAAAAATAATGAAATGGGTAATTATATTACCACTACAAAATTTACTTTTCACACCACAATTTTACTACTTACTTAAATGACCCTAAATAAAATTACATAATTAACCTTATTTTTAAATTTACTTTTTAAGTTTTAACATCAAATAATTTCCATTGACACCACAATCATTAAATTAACTAATCTTGTGTATCTTTATCCCATAAATAATTCATTGTCCACCACAATTATAATCCTA
>CAIGRQ010087064.1:0-11266 GCA_903798375.1 Fraxinus sp. D2006-0159
CCTAGCTCTGATACCATATTAGGAATATTGAGCCTAATTTCACCTAATAAAATCGATTTATTAGGGGAGGATTACCCTCACTTTATTAAGTGGATCATTTATATTTTTCCAAGAAATGTAAAATTCTAATAATTTTAAATTAAAAAAAATAGATATCACACTGAATCATATATCTCCAAAAGCAATGCTAATATTCTTCCCTACAAACCCTTCTTGAATTCTAAATTTTTCTCAAGCCATTCAAACGTTCTTGGGAATATAACCAGAGTTTTTGATCTGGAAACCTCCTCAAGGTATTTTGACTAAAAAAAAAACTAAGGTTTGGTTTGTTATTGTCGTACTTTTAAAAGAATCAGTTGTAGTGATGCTAAAAATTGAATTAGGTAAGGGAATAAACAAATAAGCATTTGGTAAACTTTTGTTTCAAAATCGTTGCATATTTTAAAATCAGTATTTGAGCATTGATAAACAAAGTGATTTATTGTTGAAATTTTTGGGTATATAACAATTGAAACGTGTGAATTTAAATACGTCTTCAATATGTGAGACGATTGATTATTACTCTTTTAAGTGTAATAGGTGCATGATAAAGAGTAATGATCTTTAGATGCATTCTGGTCCATCAATTGTGTTTCATTTTTTCTTCAAACTTTGTCAAAATAATTTTTAAGTTATATTTGAGTTTTAGTGTTTGATGTAATGATCTTTAGATGCATTCTGGTCCATGTTAGGAATATTGAGCCTAAAGAGTAAGCATCGTTTGCCCAACAAAATTAGTATTGTGCTATATTAATTTTTCAAGAAGCGTCATATCTAGAGAGATTGATATATCTATTTCATCATGGTAGTACCTGTATAGTTCGTGAAATCTGTATTAAAGAGATTTGCAACCATATTCACACTTCATTAATCTCTTTATAATTTCTTCATTTTCTACTCGTGTGCAAGTCATTGTTTTGCTTATTGTTCATGCAAATATTTTAGTTTCGGTAAGTTGAAACTCTATCCAATAAATTTACATGTCAATACAATGTAAATCATGCACCAAAGTTTTCTCCGACCCAACATTGAACAATATGTGTATACAATTACTAAAAACGACATTGATTGTAATGATGTTTTTTATTTATTATTCTCATTAGTAGTACCATAACATTTATTTTTAATTTTTTAATTATAAGTAATATGATGAAATATTTTCTAAGACAATGTGTTTACTGTATTTAAATTTTTAAAAAAATTAACATCTATTAAAATCTAAAATTTATAACCGCCTTAGTTGTCAAAAGAGGTTGAGTTATGAGGCTAGAATCTCGACCTTAAATAATGTTACTTATACGTAAATGGTTTACATACAAATGAAATGTCAAAAAAAAAAAAAAAAAAGTAGAGATTTTTTTATTTATTTTTTGTTGAAAATTTTTTAATCCAATCATATCTCACCACATCATGTACATATAAATCATTATGTATATGTAGCACAACGAATATATATTTCACCTTAACTTAGACAAATCCTATCATTAAACAAGTTGTTGCGAAGATTAATGCCGCAATCTGCATCTGTTAAGATGGGAGGTTGAAGATTACCGTACATATGGAATTTTGGGGAGAGACAAGTTGGTGCATTATAGTTCAGTAGTCTTAACTCTTAAATTCATGATATTTCTCCAATTCACGAGAGCCACGAATTGTGAAATTAATTCAAGCATTTATTGTTGGAATATTAACAATGTTTGGGACCACATGTAACATATTAAAATGTGTGTGCTATTATTTAAAGTATATTAGTTATTAGAGTGATCAATTAAAGATGAATTTTGACTAATGTGTATTAGGTTTCATGTAATTAAAGTGTAGAGACCGGAAGTTTGTTTTATATTGTTGAGGGACCAATTAAAACAAATGAAAGATAATAAATAGTCATTATCTTATGAATATATGAGTTATGGTCTCCATTTGAGTGTGTTTTTCAAGTTCTCTACATCCTCATCACTAGAGATCAAAGGTTGAAGTGAAGTTCACAAATCAAATTGGAAGATCATGATCCATTCAGGCTAATAATCAAATTATCATGGATTCAGGTATGTTTTATGTTTCTATTAAAAAAAAAAGTACAGATTTTTTTATTTTTTTTGTTGAATAAATTCTAATCCAATCATATCTCACCACATCATGTACATATAAATTATTATGTATATGTAGCACAACGAATATATATTTCACCTTAACTTAGACAAATCCTATCATTAAGCAAGTTGTTGCGAAGATTAATGCCGCAATCTGCATCTGTTAAGATGGGAGGTTGAAGATTACCGTACATATGGAATTTTGGGGAGAGACAAGTTGGTGCATTATAGTTCAGTAGTCTTAAATTCATGATAATATTTCTCCAATTCACGAGGACCACGAATTGTGGAATTAATTCAAGCATTTATGGTTCGGGTACTCATCTTTATTGTGAAAAATTTCAATTATGTACATTAGAAAAAAATTAAGAACAAGATGGTATAAACCTAGAGTTCGATACTCGAGTTAAATCAATACAATGATTCTATATCTATAGAACATGTTCGAAAAATGATACGCGAACTAAAATGGCTCATCAATTACATGCACAAAATGTATAACATTGGAGCATGCAGTTAACTAAATCAACCACTTAAACAATAGAAATAATTAGTGAATAAGAGAATCTTGAGGGTGAGGTTAGGTGAGGCTTTAAATCTTTTACATAATCTAAAAAACAATGTCAAACTTAGGTGAAGACTTGCAAAAGAAGCATATTTCCTTTTGCATGTATATAAATAACTTATTGCGTGTTCCGATAAAATTCGCAAGCATGCGTGATCGTTGTACAATAATAAGATTTGTGAGTTAAGAGTATTGTGCCACGAAAAATAAGGTCTAATTTGTAGTTCAATAGTTACTATTAAATTCAAAGTGTGATGATATCAAAAGAGATGGTCTGTATGTTTATATATTAATCATAAACTAACAAAGCAAATAAAATAAAATATTTATTTAATATGTAAATGTTTGTATTGGAATTGTGAATCCCATATTGTCATTTAATTCAATTTTTAATTCGTAATTTTGTAAATTCATGCATTCAAGACAATCGATAATCAACTGTTATTCAATATTCTTTTTCCACGATATATTAAACATATATTTAATACGACCTGATCCTATTCTTAGTTCAAATTCATATAAAAAACATACATTGATTCACATGATTTATCATACATGATTGCACATGCCATAAATATTATTCCTAATACATATTATCCATGTGTTGATTTTACCGCATTCTCTAGATTTATTGTGAGTATTCTTACACTACAACAAGTAACTTACTATCTAATTGGTGATCAAGTAATTAAATAGTTCAATAAAATGCAAAACTAATCAAGAAATATTAAATTAATTGTCTTAAATTAAAATAAACAAACAATATGATTCATAATTCATCTAATACAGTGAAAAACTTAACATAACAATATTCTTATAATTAAATTACACAATAATANTATCTAATTGGTGATCAAGTAATTAAATAGTTCAATAAAATGCAAAACTAATCAAGAAATATTAAATTAATTGTCTTAAATTAAAATAAACAAACAATATGATTCATAATTCATCTAATACAGTGAAAAACTTAACATAACAATATTCTTATAATTAAATTACACAATAATAATTGGAAAAACATCACCTGAAAATAAGAAAGATGAAGATGTATATTAAAACTAGGCTATAAATCTTCAAAATCCTTATATGTTCACCTTGAATTGATGTATAAACTTGTTCTTTGCCTCCAAAATGTGTAGAATAAGATGAAATTTAGGTCGAATGACCCTCTCTCACGTTCTGGTCGAGTTTGTTGGTATTTAAAAGATGCTAAAAGGATTGTATTGAATTTTTACCAAAACAAAATAAGGAAAATTGTAGTTTTTCCCTTTTTGTAATGAGGCATGTGCTTAGGCATATCTATGGCGTGTGCTTGGTTGGTTTTGGATGCCTCAGGCACCCCATTTTTTGTTAGGGCGCACGGCTCTCCTGTAGGCTAGGGAGCGTGTCTCGCCTAATTTCCGACAGTTGAACAATTTTTCAATATTTTTGTCATAAGTTCCCTCCTGATATCCGATTGAAGTGATTCAAATTGCATTGAAAATCTAACTAGGAGGGTTACAATTCTTATAAAAATATCATTTTCCAATTCGAAAGCTTACTATGCCAAAATTGGGTCTCAATATGATACTAAAAATCTGAAGCACAACTTTTTCGACCAAAACTTGATGTGTGATGATATTTTGATTTTAATTCATCTATTTGACTTCTTTTCTCATCCAGTTGAACCCCAGCACTCTCAAATCTTTATCATGAGATTCGACACAACCTTTTAATAGTTGCACTTTAGTCCCCGAACTTTGGGTTTGCTTCATTTCAACCATTTTCTCTTGCAATCTTGTTCATTTATCTTCCAGTTGTATCAGATTAAATGCTTGGTATATTAGATCTTCATTTCATTGCCTGACTCATCTATGGATTGATTTAAATTTAGTCCTCGACTTTTGAATTTCGCCCTTTTTTTTTACTATTTTTGTATTCTTTTCTCCAATTCTTCATCAAATATCGAGACTTATCTACAACATGAAATACAACACAAAATATGTAGTATTTTATCCAATGAACAGTAAAATTTCATCATTTATTATCTCAAATAAGTGTAGAAACTACACTTATCATTGCACATGCCAAACTTAGTTCTCCTTATAATCTTATGGACATTTTGATGGTTTTCTATTTACATTTATATATTACTTGAAAGGAACTAATGTTTCCATTTGCAAGGGTCGAACAAGGATTTGTATTTTTTATTGAATAAAAATGTTCTATTAAGTTGCAAGTGACACGACCAAGAAAAGGGTCGATTGTGCATTCAACTTAGCTAGCTCAAACTTTAAATCTTCATTTCGTTGCCCCCACGGGTACGTCACAGTGGTAAATGAGGATAGTTTTCTACGGAGTATCGATTATTCGAATCCCCGCGACAGCTGAAAGTCAACATTTAAATGTTGGAAGGCAACATCTATGTTGGACGGCAGAGGTCCACATGGAGGAGAACCGTCGAATGTCCGGCCCAAGTGTGTATAAGCTATAATCGCATTAGGATTAACCTGATCGTGAACCAGAGGGAGAAAATTGTCACTCCTCAAAATTAGTCGGGTCTAGCTTGGACACTTGAGTCATTAAAAAAAAAACATAAATTTAAAATGTTGTATTACAAATCTAGATTTGTTGCAGGCATTTATTCTTGGTCTGACGATGTGGGAAATGGTTGGAACCTAAATATCTTTTGCCATTAATGTGATGTGAAAAAGAAATAGGAAGTTAACAAATAAAAATAAAATATGAAATATATATCTGGTTACTGGGTTGCTTTCATATACCTGAAATTAATCTTGTGTCGGCAAACAACTTAAATATGATAAAGTTGTCTAAGTTGGTTTTATGTATATTTGATTCTGCATTTTTACACGGATTATATTATAACTGTGTGTGTGTGTGTGTGTGTGAAACTATGCTTAATTTGCAAAGAAATTATTTGAAAAAGAAATGAGTTAGATTCGATCTCACATGAATTGGTCGAAGAGTTTTTGGGTACAAATAAGACAGTAAAAAGAGAGAAGTAGGAGAGCCATTTAAAGAGAAATTGTTCGAGGATGACAAAGTCTGAGGATGAATCACATGATTTTGGGATCAACTATTTGAACCTGTTTTGACAACTCGTAGTGGAGTGCTCTCTAAACTCAATTAAAATATTATGTGTTTGAGGTTCATCATCTATTAAATGTCAATCATTCGTTGATCTAAATCTTTTAGATTAGTTCATAATGGAAATATTTCTTGTGCTACAAGTGAAATTATGAGGCAAAAATCTTAGTTGGCCCTGGAATATAGACGAGACGAGATTCATAATTTGCTTATGTGCATGCAAATAAGTAATTATGCACCTTAGACATTCATAATTACTTAAAAGTATATTCATGATGAGAAAAAAATAAAACTAATAAATTTTGATTCTTCTTATTCCAAAATACTTATTGGTGTCATAAAAGCGCACTTTGAATCTAAAAAATAAAATAATAAAAAATCCCAATTTACTTGTTAGCTATCGAGATAGAAAAGGTCTTGCCAATATTATTTTAACAACCGCGCCAACTAATGAAATTTGACTTGAACTCTCTTATTTAAAAATGTGTTTTATTTTTGGTCGAACTAATATAAAATATTCCTTACGCGCAAACCTGACCTCTTGTGCTTAGATTGAAACGAAATATTCAAATACTTTTGAAAATTATTGGGAGTAATTTTGTCCATTTTTTATCATAATTTTTTCGGTTTCGTTTTGTATTTGTCAATAATATAATTATACAAATCAAAACAATAATCTCTACTGAATAATGTGCGACAAATTTCGTCTAATCATTGACAAGTTTACTAATTTAAAGTCCTTATTTGGCCCATCTTGGCCCAATCTATCTACTCGTAATGACCAAAAGCAAAATGTTATCAGTATGTACGTACACCATGTCCCTATTTGAGCCACATTATTTTTTTCATTTACATTCTTTTACTCATTTCCAATCACACATTTTTTAATAAAATAATATTTTCCATCACATCAATATTATGGATTCTTACTTCCAAAATGTGCACCAAATAGGAGCCATATCTTGTTAAATTTTATTCATTTATATTGATTTTTTGGCTTGTTAATACTAAATATTAACGGAGTCTTAAGAACTAGAATAATGCAACAATAAACGAAGAAGGGATTTTCATTTTTCTTGTCTTATTACTTTTCAAATAGTATTCTAACAATCATATTGAATTAAATTTCGATTGACCAACTCAACTTATTATGAGAACACGAGATTCGTGTTGTAATGGAGTTATCAGAATTTGAGACGTCAATAGTTGACTTCACTCACATAAAAGTTTCATATAGAGAAGTATGTCCTCTCTTTCACAAAGCACATATAATTAAAGTTCGATCGAACATATCAAACGATCACTTTATATCTTATTCATTAAAGAAAATATCGAGAAACAAAAATGCCCACTATAAACTTTCATCATAATGAGCGTGGACCGACCAACTTGAGGCATACATAAACTTTTGAGGAGTTGAAATTTCAAATTAATCCAATTATATAACTACCATAATGATTAATCCATTCTTTATAGTCAGAGTGGCGTCAAGAATAAAGACAGCCATGCCGGATCGTTACCTACCAAAATAATTGTAAAATAAATTTAAAATTAAACTATTTTTATATAATATAACCCTCCAATTATGGTGTCACATTTTATTGCTAGCAATATCTTTTACACCATCAAGGATGATTAAGCACAATTATTAAATCAATATTTACTCGAAATAATCGAGGGCATTTTTGATATATAAATTATTATATAAGTTCTGAACATAATATGTGCATATTAATTCGCACGTGCTTGACAAATTTTCATGACCTAACACATTTATTTCAAAAATTATTTCAAGTATAGACTAGGTTCAGTTGCAGGCTACATCTTTGTTACCACCAATCCCACTGAAAGAAGAAAAATGTAAATAGAAGCTATAAGTAGAAGGAACAGAATTCAAGTAAATTTCTTTATCAAACTTTGACTTCGATTGTCAAATATTTATTTCCAAAACTATACATGTCTTACCCTATCCACCTACCACGTTCTAATGTTGGCTTCCTTTTATTTTCTTTTGTTTTTATCTCCACCTCAATTATTATTTATGTTGATTAATTTTTGGACATTACTATGGACTAATTTATGGACTAATTTAAGACTAATGTGCTAACAAAGAATCCATGATGATGAAACTAACAAATCTTGACATTAGGTATTGAAAATGAAATTTAAATAGATAAGAAACGAGGTTTTTTCAAACAATTTAAGGGTGTGTTCGGTAGAGATTAAAATCGGATTAAAATTGAAAAACTAGCCGTTATTATTGACTTTTATTAGGCGGGTGGGACCCAATAACGATCATATTTTCAATTTTAATTGGATTTTAAGCTGTATCAAACAAGCTCTAAGCTTATACATGAGATAGTTCAATATAATAGAGAGCAGACAACAATATCTTACTGTTACAAAAAATGTCTGTACACGTTGAACTTTAATTCAACCTACATGCGAATGGAACACTTGTCCCTTTGTAAAAAAGCATTTAAGCCTCTGTTTGGTGGGGATAAAAATCATTTGTTAATAGATTTTGATAAAAGTTGATGAAATGTGTAATTAAAAAATTGTGGATTTCAAGAAATGTGTAATTAAAATTAATTGTTGATTTTAACTTAAATCGAAATCTAGATTTAATTCCTATCAAATAGAAGCTAAATAAAGTTGTTCAATGCAAGTCACAAAGGGTACGAACAAAGTCAGATGAAAAGTATACGAAGAGTTTGATGAATGATGATCACTTTGATCCGTCCATGTCCAATTCAGTATACCAAATTCCCACAAAATATAAATAATACAAACTAGACATAGAATTTCACAAATTCCTAAAGCTGTGTAATGTGGTGGTTTAATGTGTGGTCCAAACAGTAAACCTCACATGGGTCGCGTAATCTTCAGTTATAATTCCAATTAATGTCACATGGTATCCAGAAAATGACACTGTTTCAAATAAAATGCAAGTGCCAGATTCACATATAAGACAGAGATTAAATTACATTACGATTTAGTACAGATAGGCTTGTCCTCAAATACCATAAGACAACAAACATTAAAACAAAAGATGATGTAATAACTAGAACATGAAACTTACCCTATAGACGCAGCAACCAATCCTGGCCATGCATTTCAATTAGCTGGGACGACGATTGGGAAGATAATGTGGGGTTGATCTTGGGAGATAAACGATCGATTCTGAAACTGCACAAGTTCTTTTGCAAGAAGTGTACATGTTAATGAATCCAAATCTATCAGTCAATGTTCTTGAAATCTTCGATCCCTTCCAAAGATTAATCCCAACCGTTTGATCATGATCATAATCATCTTTAGAACACTCCACTAAAGCAGCGAAAAAAGGGTCCTTTCTAAAACTGTTACTAGACATGTACTTCTTTGGCGAAATATCTTCTTGAATCTGTTTCTTGGACGAATTTGAATTTCCGGCCGGCGGCAATGGGAGGAGACTGGTGGCGCCACTACCCTTTTTCTTGGGACTTCTTTGTTTCGGAATTCCAGGGAGTTTCTCCCAAGAAAATGGAACTCCACCTGAGAATTTTGGAGGGGTGCTATAGGGGCCAAGTGAAGAAAATTCTTCATTGAAAGAGATTGATGAACCAAAGGATGAATCCAATGAGTCATGTGACGGTGAGGACGAAGAAAAGGACAGAGTCTGGCGAGTTGAGGCCGGCCGGAAAATCGGAGTCGAATGAGAGGGTTCTGTCTCAGGTGAGAGGGCAAGGCCATTATTAGAAGCCATCATAGGTTTTTGTGGAAGAAGAAGCTCAAGTGTCTTTTTTGTAATGTAATATAACTATCTTGGTTTGTACTTTTGTAGCCCATATATATATATATATGGAGGTTTTTTTCCAAGGGTAAAGCCTAAACTTTGGTGAATGGAAATAAACATGTACTATTATATTAAATATGTCTATTATTTTTTTCAGTCATCATATTGTCTATGCAATTAATTCAAATATCCATTAATAACTAACAAAAACACAAGGCAGATAGTGATCAAGTTATCGTCTTATTCTTCTCATGGGTAGTAAATCTACAATAGTCACATCCTATATGTGAAAGCAATGAAACAATTCGCTAAGAAAAATCACATCGAGGGATAAATTGTTTACTAAAGTCAATAATATGTAGAAGATAGAAATTAAAGTACATTTCCATTTCGTAGCTAAATGGAGAAGGGAAAAACTAATAATTTGTCTAGAATACGTTTTCTATATTACTTTATGTGTCGCAATTGTAAAAAAACACAAGTTTTTGTTTTTGTTTTTAACTAATTTAAGGATGCATGTAAAAGTTTTTATATATATATATATATATATATATATATATATATATATATATATTCAATACCTATTCACATGGTTGTGAATAGAATATATAATTTTGTGAAAAAAAATCATATAAAATAATATATTTCCACTTTATGACATATAAAAATAAGTATTTTTTGGGATAAAAGGAAGGGGAAAAAGGAGGAGATAATGAAAAGGATGGGCATGGGGTTGAGAACTTGTAAAATGTGGGGTATATATATGTATGGTCATAATGGTGTTTATTGAATACCAATGTTTAAAAATATGGATCGATCAATTCAATTGAAAAATTAAGAATTGATCTGATTCAATGTAACAATGCGAAAAAAAAAGGAAAATCGTTTAATTTAAAATTTTAATTTATATATTCGGCTGTGATTTGATATTTTGATACATGACGGCTTATTTTTTATTTTTTCTTGGTCGATATCCGAACCACTTATCAAAACTTCGCTAGATACCAATTAAGCCCCTTTTATGCTGTTTAGGCATTAAAAAAAAAAAGCGAGTCCTTGTGTGATTAGGTATTGGACCCCACGTTGACACAAGTATGTCTTGTTTCAATTATTTCTTTCATTTATATTACTATTTTTCGCACAAAATTCTTTCGCACGTATTTGGCACAAAAGGTTCTTAATATTTAATTGTACTAACCACAGCCAGTTATGTCCTATATTTCAAAATAAAATTGAAATTTTTATAATTTTTGGTGTATTAGACCCAATAACACTTAAGATAAAAAATAGACACACATTTCAAATATTTTGTGCAATCCAGTAAACATAAGTTTAACTACCAGAAATATTTCTAGAAGTTTCTTGAAAATTTCAAAAAAAAGAAAAAAAGAAGGAAAGTCCATTCAGTAACTTTAATCAAATTTCCAATTTTCCAGGAAGTAGACAGGATAAGAACACTGTCAATTTGAGTTTAGGTTTGATGATATTAATGTCCTAACAGAAGTAAGTTATGAAGTCCATTAATACTCTTAGTCATAATTAGAAATTTTCTATGCTTATTACTTAATCAGTAACAATGTAATAATTAATTTGCTTATTTGGTAACAATGTAACTGTTAGAATTTGGGTGTGACCCGAATTCTTTTGTTGAAGTATTTGAAGTATTGAAGAATTCTAATTGAAATGCACATCATGAAGAATTCGAGT
>CAIGRQ010087078.1:0-11327 GCA_903798375.1 Fraxinus sp. D2006-0159
CCCTTATATTCTCGGTAGATGACATTACAGCCGCATGGTTATAAAATTTACCCGCCAGACAGTTTTCAGTATTTTAATCGTATA
The DNA here is from genome assembly GCA_903798375.1 of Fraxinus sp. D2006-0159. Lineage (NCBI taxonomy): Eukaryota > Viridiplantae > Streptophyta > Magnoliopsida > Lamiales > Oleaceae > Fraxinus > Fraxinus sp. D2006-0159. The sequence continues at coordinate 85 of CAIGRQ010087078.1, forward strand.
TTCCTCTCCCAATGTCGGATTGAGCTGATTTAAGTTGCGTTGAAAAGCTAACTCAAGGAGCTACAACTTTGATTTAGAGACCATCTTCAAATTCAATTATTTTATGTGTCAAAAACCGGTCTCGATATGAGGCTGAAAACTGATGCAAAACTTTTCAGTTTGAAAGTTGATACGAGATAATGTCTTGACTATATTTTACCCATTTGACTCATTTCTTCATCCATTCGACTTCTAACACTCTCGAATCTTCATCACAAAATTGGAAATAAGTTTGTAGTATTTGCACTTCAGTCCTTGAACTTTTACTTTCCTCCATTTTGATCATTTTTCACTTGTTTCTCCTTATTTCGCTACATTCATCACTTTATCCCGCAAAACGTGAATTGCATAAAATTAAACTATATTCCAACATTTTAATCAACAATTGCAAATGTTTGACGGTCAAATAAGTATGTGAAAACGCACTTATCACACGCGGCAACTCAAGACAATAGTAGAAGGGTGTTTGGTGTGGAATAAAATCAGATGCTTAGTGAATTTTGATAGAAGTTTTTNCAACATTTTAATCAACAATTGCAAATGTTTGACGGTCAAATAAGTATGTGAAAACGCACTTATCACACGCGGCAACTCAAGACAATAGTAGAAGGGTGTTTGGTGTGGAATAAAATCAGATGCTTAGTGAATTTTGATAGAAGTTTTTAAAATATGTGATTGAAAAGATGTGAAACTCATTAAAAATATGGTTGATATTGATTGTTTGACTTTGACTTAGATTAAAATCAAATTTTAATCTGATCCAAATAGGCCCATGCTAGATTTGAATTCATTTTTTTTAAAAGTTTTGTAATAAGGTTGCTACCCCAATAACAGGTAGCTACATGTAATGATTTTTATTTTATTTTTTTATATATTTTTTAAAATCTCAACTCGTCACGATTGAAAACACGGGCTGGCTTGAGTTCGAGCCAACGCTCCAAAATGGGTATCGGTTCTACCGAGCCACAAGCCAAATCGACTCGAGCTTTTCTCGAATCGGCGAGCCAAATTAACACCCCATATATATCCACACTATTGGTGATTCTTCTCATCAAAACCATTTTTGAGTTTAGTGTCTAGACAATTTAACCCCTGATTTGGAGAATAGATTATAACCATTTTCAATTTTTCAGCTTAATTAATTAAATAATCCTTGTACGTATAGCAGCCTCTTAAAGGTACATACTTTTTTCAATTTTCAATTATAAAAAGTCACATTCAATGTTCTAAATCATTTTCTTTCTCATAGGGGCTGAGCTAATTCCAAGAATGGCTACGGAAAACCAGACCCGAGAGAAAGTCCCAGAGAACCTAAACAAACAACTTGCTCTTGCTGTTAGAAGCATTCAATGGAGCTATGCAATTTTTTGGTCCATTTCTTCTAAACAACCTGGGTAAAGTTCCAATCTCTTCTTCCCACCTCACCCCTCAAGAAAACAGAAGTTTTTGGTTCTTCTTATCTTTGTATTTTTATCATTTTTTCCTTGGGGTTGGGAGGTTTGGAGATTTTCTTACAGATTATGCACTAGTTTACAGAAGAATTTGTGAATGAAAAATAATGTTGACTTCTTTTTACTGGTAATTTACTTATTTTTAGAAAAACTTATCATTAATGTAAATAGATTGTTCACGTGTATCTGACCTTGATGTGCTATCTTTTGTACAACATTAATGGGTGGTTCTATTGATCTGTTCCAGTTCCTTATAAGTCTTCCAAATATTCTTTATTCACTATCTCTGAGTAAAAATTAAGGAAATTTTTTGTGCACGACCCTATTATATCAGGACTTTATTCCACTTTTAGTGGCATTTGTTGGGAATTTCCTTGGTCATGCTTTAAAAGGGAAATATTGGGTGATTTTTGTTACTACAATTCATGTTGATTATAATGCAGCTTTCTGCTGACTGTAGCTATATTAATATGTGAATGAAATTATTAGGGTATTGAAATGGGGTGATGGGTACTATAATGGAGACATTAAAACAAGAAAAACGGTTCAGGCAGAAGAACTGAATGCGGATCAGCTCGGGCTGCAGAGGAGTGAGCAGCTGAGAGAACTTTACGCGTCCTTATCCTCAGGGGAAACCAACCCACAAGCTAGAAGGCCAACGGCCGCATTATCACCTGAAGATCTCACGGATGCTGAGTGGTATTACTTGGTTTGTATGTCGTTCGTATTTAATGTTGGCCAAGGGTAATTCTTCTTTACCCTTAAGCTTTGAAGTTTTTCTGATTTTTTTTTTCAGTAGCGCTGTTAGTGTCCTTGATTTGAGTGATTATGATCATGTTTGGCTGTGCTTAAATGTTACTTTTCTAGAAAACTAAGTCTTAATGGTAAAAATAGTAATTGTGAAAATCACGTTCGGCAAAATAAGTAAGTTTGACATACTATTAAGCAAAACCAAATATGTGTATATGGTGAAGTAAGAGCTTTGCCATTGGTTTTATTAAAAATGGTTGTAAAATCATTTTATCTTTCATTCAAGAATCTATGTACGGTGTACGGTACATTTTACTTAGGAGAGAATGACCATTAATACATTACATCCTCATTGCTATGCTGTCACCATTTCATTTGTTGTTTGTTTGCAAACATGAATTCTGTTACCTTCCTGCTGGGACAATGTGCTCTCCCAACTGCAGGCAGACCAACTGAATTACTTGTGTTTCTTGGAAAATGTATATATACCAACTATTGTATTTTGGTTAATATTAATGCACGTAAGAAATATTAATCGGCTATGATTAACATAATTTTAGTTGTATTTTGAATTCAATGACTTACAAAAACCATTCATTTTGATTTTCATTGGCATTGTAAAGGTTGCCGGGAAGGACATTAGCAAAAAATCAGACTGTCTGGCTATGCAATGCTCACCGGGCAGACGCCAAAGTTTTCTCTCGTTCTTTGCTTGCTAAGGCGAGTAGAAGACTCTTAATTTAGTGTTCATCTAGGAACATTTTCTAAAATTCATACCTTAATTTACTTTTCAATATTTTTGTCATATGACTGGCTGGACTTCCATTGCTTTCTGCAGAGTGCATCAATCCAGGTATACATCTTTTTACTTGATCGCAACTCCAAATATTACATGTACAACATGTTTAGGATATCAAGATGTTAAATTAAAGAAACTCTAGTTTTTTATGTATTATGTTCTAAAGTATTACATAGTTGAAAATCATATGCCTTCTCTTTGATTTGCAGACAGTAGTATGCTTTCCACATTTAGGAGGGGTAGTGGAACTGGGAGCAACTGAGCTAGTAAGTCATTTTTAAATTAATGTTCCATTTTAGATGTCAAAATATGGTTGTCTTAATTTGCAAACTTTTATGTTTTTCCAAGGTTTTAGAGGACAAGAAACTCATTCAGAACATAAAAACCTCTTTCCTCGAGCTTCCTTGCCCCATTGCTTCCAAGATTCCCGTTCAGATTCACGACAATGCCAGAAACAATAATGGCCTCATCTATCATCAAATCAATATGCCGGAAACTAGTCTTAATCAGCTTGTGGAATATCCAGAAGTAAATAATTGTTCTCCCAACAATGGTTCGAATGATTTTGGGACCAAGCAACTGAATGAGGAATTAAATATGGTAGAAGACATTGACGGGGAAGGTTGTCAAAAGCAAAGCTGGCAATTTATGGATGATGAAATTAGCAATTGTGTCAACAATTCTACGAATTCCAGTGACTGTACGTCTCAAACCTGTGATAATCCTGAAGATATTGTCCCAGTTTCGAATGGCAAGAAGGAAACTCATAATGAAATCCAAGAGGCGCAAAAAACCAATCAACAGAAACTGAACTCTTCCGATTCCAGAGGTGACGACATTCATTATCAAAGTGTTCTTTCCAATCTTTTGAAGAGTTCTCAACAGTTGATTCTTGGACCCTACTTCAGCAATAGTAACAAAGAGTCGAGCTTTATTAGTTGGAGGAAGGATAGATTATCGAGTTCACAGATTCCCCAAACTGGTACTCCACAACTATTACTAAAAAAAGTCCTTATTGAAGTTGCCAGAATGCATGAAAATTGTCGGCTTGAATCTGGTAAATGTGATGGCAAAAGAGAGAGCCTTTCTAAACCAGAAATAGATGAAATTGATAGAAACCACGTCTTGTCCGAGAGAAAGCGCAGAGAAAAAATAAATGAGCGATTTTTGATTCTTGGATCCTTAGTCCCATCTGGTGGCAAGGTACTTACAACAGCACTTCTTTTTTATTAGCCCACTCGTATGGTCCCGTCATGGCCAATAACTTAGTTAAAATTTTGCTCATTATCTAGTCTTGTTGGGTCAAATTCTGCATATCAAACATTCACTGATGATATGTTTCATAAGGTAGTCAAAATTTTGTTCATAGTAATGTTTAGTTCGGCTTAGTACTGGGAATGAAACATGACCATATAAGAAGGTTTTTGGTTTTTTCGATTGCAGGTTGATAAAATATCAGTTCTCGATCGCACGATAGAGCGCCTACGGGAGCTTGAGAAAAGGGTTGAAGAGCTGGAATCTCACAGAGATGTAGACATGCTAGATTCGAGGACAAGAAGTAAATCTTACGATGCCATTGAGAGAACTTCTGACAATTATGGTACTAACAAGAATGAAATCAGCAAGAAGTCTTCGAAAAACAAGAGGAAGGCTGGTGGTATGGAAGAACAGAGAACTAACAATGGCTGCAGTCTGTTGAGAGATTCTTCAAGTGATGATATAACCGTTAGTGTTGTCGACAATGTTGTGCTGATAGAGATGAGGTGCCTGTGGAGAGAGAACGTGTTGCTTGAAGTCATGGAAGCCATAAGCAAACTGCATTTGGATTCTCAATCCGTTCGATCTTCAAACACTGATGGGATACTCTCTTTGACTATAAAATCTCAGGTTTGTTCTCTTTACATCTAGAAAATTATCCACGCCCTTTAAAATTTAAGGTAGTGAATAGGGGATTTGAATTACTTCATTTTGCAGTTCAAGGGATCGAAAACTGCATCAACAGGTTCAATTACACAAGCGTTAAGGAAAGTCATTCGGAGATGTTGAAGATCCTCCTCAAATCAAGAATAAAGTCGGGCTATAACTTTGGATGTATAATTTTGTGTAGAATCTGTATTTTTCAACTTCAGTAGGTGTTTGCAGGGGAATTTCCAAGCAGTTCAGTTTAATAAAGGGGGATTCTCATTTTCTTATAGAGTTGCAGATCTTTAACACAGTTCTTCTGAAGATTCAACTAATTACATTCTCAAACACAGTGAAAAAGAAGAAAAGATAAAGGAAAATGTCATATCGAATCAATTCAAGTGGAAAATAAGCACTTTCATGCCTTTTATTGGAAAATAAGCACTTTGTCTTATATCGAGAGCATGTTTGAGCCTCATTTTATTGTAAGAATGTGTTTAGGAATAGTGGATTAATAGAGAATGTGTAGTTAAAAAACAAGTAAAAAAATTTGGGTTTGTGTGTAATATTATTTTATCGAAAAATGTATGGTTGGAAAGAAAAGATAGAAAAATGTATTTTGAAAGATTGGAGATCAAACAAGAGCGGAATGAAATTAAATGAAAAATAAGCATTTTATGCCAGATTCTTGCTGGTCTTTATTCATTTCACAACAGACATCGCTTTAGACAGTACAATATCACATGCTTTGTTATTGCATAATTCTTGGAATAATGTGAGCAAATGATTTTCTCGGTGCTTTCTTGTCACCCTGACAAATTTGAGGTCTTAGATGTCTCGAGCTATGGGGCGGGCCCCTGTAACGTTAGGCCTTGCTCGATGACCTCAAAACTGGTTGTACTGAAAAGATATGAATACGACGTAGCCATGTTTAATCTAACGTGCCCAATAATTTTTTATGTGCACATTAATTTGTGAAAAGAACCTGCAGATGACGACAAACAAGAAACATCAAACATAATTATTCTAGACATAAAAAGTGGGGAAGGGAGCTGCATCAATTTAAAAATCGTGGTGGTTAGGAGTTGTTTAGGTGAAATTTAAGAAACCAACAAGTGGCTAATGCCAATTAAATAAGTTATTTTAATATTAATTTCTTAAAAACAAAAACTTAGTGGGTAACTTACTTTTAGTTGTTTAAAAAAGATTATAGTATGATCATTATTAAATTATTTTTTCAATCTTTTAATAATGTGCAACAGAGACGCATGTCATGTGCATACATAAATTTTAATAATGTTACACTTTCCATTCATGTGGATGCATGCCCTTGAATTTGGGGTTGGAGGTCAAAATGGATCATACCCTTTTCCTTCGTTTCGCTTTACAGTCTGATCTACTTATTACGATGGAACATAGTTGTGTTTTTAAAAGAGTAATGTTATTTAACTCTGAAGTCACAATCTCGGTCTAGGTGACGTTACTGTGGAATTAAATAATATGTAAAATTAAATAAATTATTTAATCTATCATTTAGAGTCATCCAGACTGAGACTGTAATCCCAATGGGGGGAATAGCATTATTCTTTTTTAAAATTACGATATAGAGTTCGAGATCTAAGACGGATTTATAGAACTCTTTGACCCCGTTTTGGAGTAGCCCCAAGTCAGGGAACTTTCATTAAAAAGTCTGACAAATGATGATTTAAATGAGAATCAACACTGGCGAACTAAGAGTTCTCGTAAAACGAAAAAAAAATATAGCGAGAGCGATTTCTAGCAAAATTTATACCGTCATATAGTGTTAGCAGCCATACACATTGACCAAATTGTAGCACAGAATTACATATGTACTCTTTTGGCATTTAATTCATTGAGAGGAGCATTTATTATCATTTGCTCCATGTTGAGTCAATATAACATCAGCATAGGGACGGACCTACATTTCCAACTGTCAAAATTTTACTTAAAATCTTGTAAAAATCGCACCCAGATAGGGCATACTGAAATTGATCCCTTTTGGCTCCATATAGCCTAGCAACAATATATGATTACTTAAAAGGTTGAACCCCAACCTTGGGAGTCCCCACCTGTCCTGCCCTGGGCCTTGGTGAAGGAAGTAAATCGCAGATTATGCCTCCAAGGGTGCAGGGTGAAAGGCTGCTTGTACACTTACACTTACCCAAAGGCCAAATCTATATTTTAGGAATCGAACATTTGACGCGACAGCCTCAAACAAAGCTGGAACTTTTCCACTTTCCCCTTTTACCACTTGGAGATGAGTCCTGGAGGCTAACAATATATGATTACTCGAAATGATATGAAATGGTGTACTTGGAGAAGTAGATTAAATAGTACTAGACAATATAAAAAAAAAAAATATTGTATTATCCCCCTTCGCACCAAACACGCACCGAATGTATATCATACAAGGGATCCATTATAAATGAACGTGCTACACAAGGGAGTAGAAATACACATGTAGAATGTTTAAAAGCTGCTATAAACATGTTGCTTCCTAGTAAAAACCAAACACAAAGAGTATAAAAGTAATTTTTTAGGCAATCAAAATTTTTAAAACAAGTCGATGCATATTTTTGTGAAGAATCATCGCCTTACAAGACTTTGATTTTCCGGGACTTGATGTTCCTCCCAAAACTCGTCAAGATCAACAGCGGGAATGGAACTAATGCCCGTATAGGGCAAGTATAAAATTCCTTAGACAAATCCAATTATTCCCACTCAATAGTTGCCGGAGGCTTTGATGTAATGTCTAGTAGAACACGATTTACACCCTGAACTTCATTACAAATCCTTGTCGATAGATCAGCCAGAAACTTGTAATCGAAATAGTACCTAGAAGTTTGCAATTGCAGAGAAAAGGACGTAGTAAGTAAAGTTTTCGTCAACTGGAATAAAAAATTGAATTCATAGTCACAGTTATCAAGCACGCCTTAGACTAAAGACACCGCAACTAGTAATTACAATTTGCACGAAGGAACCAAGAGCTGATAAAAAAAAATCAAACATGCTACACAAACGGGCTCAATGCCAGATTAAGAAACGTAGGGACATGTCTCGACACATGATTTGACAGCCAAGCAACATTATTCAAAAAAAATATTGTGAGAAGATTAAATACCAGTCTGCAGTCATTCCATCATGACTTGTGACTGCCCTAAGTGCGATGGCATAAGAATGTGTTCTTTGATCTCCTTGAACCCCAACCGTTAATACTGGCATGAATACAGCAAAAGCTTGCCATATAGAATCATATATCCCAGCATCTTTGATCGCCTGAATGAAGATCTCATCCGCCTGATATGGGCACCACAGTCAACAGAAGAAGACATTAAATAGCTGAATATTGTTGCATTGCTTATATTTAAGAAATAACTAATCATGTACCTTACGCAGGATCTCCAACCGGTTTCCTTCTGTGACATCACCAGGGACCCGCACTGCAAGGCCAGGCCCAGGGAAGGGGTGGCGCTTTAAGAAGGAAACTGGAACCCCAATAATTCTACCCAGTTCACGAACCTTCAAACAATTGCAATAGTTTACCAAAACAGATAAAGCAAATTATGTGGTGCAAACAACTTTTAACATGTAAAAGTTCCCGAAACTTGTAAAGAAATTGAACCGAATACCTCGTCCTTAAATAAAAGTTTAAGCGGCTCAATGAGCTTCAACTTCATGTCCTTTGGGAGCCCTCCAACATTATGATGACTCTTGATAGTGTGGGAGTGAGTCTTCCCACTTCCAGGTGGCGGGCAAGATTCAATTATGTCAGGGTACAAGGTTCCTTGGACCAAATAAAGAGGTTTCCTTCCTAACTTTTTCCCTAAATCATGAGCAAAAGCATCAAAGATGCAGATAAATTCATTCCCGATTATTTTTCTTTTCTTTTCAGGTTCTGTTACACCTTTAAGCTTGCTAAGAAATTGCTCAGTAGCATCAATGCAAGTAACAGGTAAATGAAGATCCTTCTCAAATGTTTCCATCACCCGCTCTCTCTCCTTAAACCTGTAAAAACAAAGTCAAAATTCAAAATTGAATGAATAGAACATTTTGAGTAACTTTGAGCAAGCACATTCATATATTCTCTGAAATAATAGAGTTTATGAAGGTTCATTTCACTCTCATAGAAGTGGATGTTGTCTAACCTTAATAAACCATTGTCAACAAAAGCACAGTGAAGCCTATCTCCAATAGCCTTGTGAACAAGAGTAGCTGCCACTGTGGAGTCGACGCCCCCTGATAATGCACAGATGACATGATCGTCAGGTCCAACTGTCTCTTTAATAATTTTCAGTTCTTCCTCAATAACATCTTCCATCTTCCAGCCGGCAGTCACTCCACAAATATCAAAGAGGAAATATCTCAACGTTTCCATTCCTTCAGGGGAATGTGTTACCTGCAAAAGATCCATAAGATCAGCAACAAGAATCAAACAGCTAATACTCGTAGTAATTGACAGATAAGCAAAGTGTTACTGTTAGTATATTGAACTTAGTTACACACATTGATTATGAGTTTATGTTTCTTTGCACTTGTTGGTGTTAAAAAACAGTCAAATGCCTAAATTGATTCTGCCATTGCGAAATAATTCCAATGAAACTGAGCATTTGAATATACTTCAATTGAAGCATAGTTTACAAAATTGATTAGGTGTCATTCTGCAGTTCCAGCAATGAAGAGTTCAATCCGAGTTATGAACTTCCACAGAACCTTGACGACTAATAGACACTACATCACTTTTTCCATGTATTCATTCTTTTGATGCAGACTAACAATAACTAGTAACTACAAGAATTACAGAGAAAAGAGAACAGAAATACCATCTAAAATGCACAAAAAAAAAAATACAATTTCTCACTTTTAAATTACCAAAAAATGAACTAAAGAGAGAGTAAATAACAAACAAAAGTTAAACAGGACTACCCCAGGAAAACAAATCATTTTCCTGAAAGATCAATAACAAAAAGTCCTTTCACAAGAACCAATCAAAAGTTCCTACTTTCAAATCGATACTTGAGAATTTTACTTTAGTTTATAAACTCATACCACACAAAATAAAGCCACGTGAATAAAACTAAATCAACCTATGCATCGTACAAAAAAGATTCAATTTTTATAACTAGACATGAAAAGTATAAATAGTCAGCCAAATTATACCTCTGGATGGTACTGCAAACCATATAACCTCTTTCCACGATTCTCCACTGCAGCCACAGACCCCTGCTTGCTCCTGGCCACGACCTCGAACCCCTCCGGCAACTTCACGGCCTCGTCCCCGTGACTCATCCACACACTCTGCCTATCCCCAACCTTCCTATTTCCAAACAACCCACAAGCCTTCTCTACCTCGATTTCCATCCTCCCATACTCCTGCTTCTCGCCAACCCTCACCTCACCGCCCGTCTTCTGCACAATCAACTGCAGCCCATAGCATATCCCCAAAACATGAACCTTGTTCGACTCAACATACTCCATGAACCCAGATGGAAAACAAGGCGCGTCCATCGCGTGGACGCTGTGTGGCCCACCGGAAAGAATAATTACATGCGGTTTCAGGTCAACTATTGATTTGAGGGATGATGTGCCGTTGATGCAGAGCGAGAACACATTGAGGGCCCGAATTCTTCTTGTTATGAGATGGGTGTACTGGGAACCGAAATCTAGTATCAACACTAGGTTTGTTTTCACATCTTGAGGGTCCATTACGGAGTTTTCGGATTCGGTATTTGTTGCAGAGAGAAGAGGGTTGAGAGTTATGAGAGGGAAAGGGATGGGGATAGGGTTTATGTAACAAGAAGAATCGTGACTAGGGTTTTACTGAAGGCGGGAAGAAGAATGGACCAAAAATTTCCAACTTTATATCTTCTTTTCAAGGAAAAAAATTATTAATTTATTATTTTAACTTCCTCTCTATTTTCTTCCCAACTAGTGGTTGACACGTGCGTTGTATCAACTTTGCATTCGTTGTGTTTTATTAGTATAGAAATTGTAGATGTTAAAAAAAAAGTTGTTAAAGATTATTAAATTATTTAAAAGTCTTGAGAACATATTATTGACTCGCTAATACTTCATATTACAAGGTGATTATTTCAAAATTTAATATTACTGCACAAAGAAACTCACAAAAAATAAAATTGAAAATGTTATGTGTATGTAGAACATGGCAATACATGATAATAGAAACGTTGGACATACATAAAGATTACAGGTTTACAAGAATAAAAAAATATTTGATTCATTAAATAATAAATCATGCATCGAAAAATGAAAATGCATAACAA
>CAIGRQ010087154.1:0-18137 GCA_903798375.1 Fraxinus sp. D2006-0159
GGGGGGGGGGGGGGGGGGGGGGGGGGGGGGGGGGGGGGGGGGGGGGGGGGGGTCAATTATATTATATTACAAATAAATATTTAATTTAATAAATTAATTGTAAAATATAATTAATTATTTCAAATAAAAACCTGAGTTTTGTAAATTTAAACATTTGGGTCTGATTTTTGATTTCATGAAAGATAAAGTCTGATCCATGAATTTTTCCCTTAAAAATAATATGTAAAAATTGATAAGCTCTTGTATGGTCCCAATTTTTCAAACTTTTTTTTATTTATTTATCGAATTCATTATTTAGCCCATAGTAGAAATTAAAATTTTAATTTTAATTTAAATCAAAATCAACAATTAAATTTAAAAGGTACGAGTTCGGCTTTAAAATCACCTAATAGGTGAATAACGCGAAATTAAAGATTATCAATTAAAAGCATCAAGTTTCTTTTTAATTGTGCTAGATGTTTAGTCAATGAAGTCAAACTATCATATATTGAATTGGCACAATAATAAATAAAGTAGTAAATAACACAAGATTTGTTGACGGAGAAAGCCCTTAATTGAGAGCAGAAAATTTGGGACCAAGCCAATAGTTTTTACTATAGATAATAAGAACTTACAGTATAATTCAACACTGAAAACCCACTGGAGGTGTGTCGCTTGAGCGAGAGTCAGGCGACAGGCGGGAGATAATGATTATGCTTTTTCTGCCCGAGCGTCATCTAAACGACGGCTAATGTAAATCCAGCGACTCTTTCTCCTTATTCCATATTCGAATACAAAGACTTCTAGTTCATCTATACAATCCCCAAAATATTTCTTGACTTTTACAACTCTTATAATAAAGAATTGCCAATACAAAATAAGTCCTAACAATCTTCCCATTTGACATTCCGTGACAAAACTATACAATACAAGTGAAGGAAGTATAAAACAAAACCAATCTATCCAAATTCAAACTCAAACTGAATATCCGTCTCTTGTATTCATTGAAACGTATTTCATAAAATCAACAACTCAAATATCAAGTGTAAAAACAAATGATACAAAAAATATAACAATTGAAACAAACTGTCATACTCATACATACTCTAGCTTGATTGAGAAGTAATATTAATATTTATCAAAACACCAACTGTAACATTAATATCACAAAATATCAAAATTCAAAAAAATTAAACATTCAAAATGTGAACATCATCTCCCCGTCTGCAAACTCTTCCTAAAATGTAGTTACATTATCAAAGAAAATGTCCATCACCTTCTCAGTTTATTTTATGTTGAATTGTTGCAATAATAATTAAAACAGTAGATAACACAAGATTTATTGACGGGGAAAACTCTTGATTGAATAAAAACTTCGAGACCAAGCTACTAGTTTTCTCTATAAACAATAAGAACTCAAAGTATGATCTAATAAAAAAAATCCACTAGACTCGTTGATCTAATTCCTGAAATCTTTAAAACTCACTGGAACGTGCTTCACTTACACCTGCTCCCGATCTTCTGGAATTGTCTATCTCATGTGCATCACTAAGAACACTATGTTCTTATACTCTTCATGTGTTTCTCGTTCAACATCCCTCAAACTTTAGCAATATCTGAAAGCTATTAAGAAAGTACTTACCTGATTATATCTAAAAAGTGGGTGTTTTGGATTATATGAATTTGATGTTTTTCCCAACTTGTGATTGATTGATTTCATGAATCAAAAGTTTAATATTAATGTTTGGATGTATTCTTGAATTGATATTATGAAGATGTAAATAATGATCAACCACCCACCACAAACGTACTATCATTGAGTATTTATAATAAAAGGCATTCGGGTAGTATAGTAGATAGAACTCTTGAAAATTACGAACTAGGGTTTTACGTATAACACTGTAGCTCGAGCTCCAGGCTAGCGACACACGAGCGAGAGGTGAGTCGCTCGAGTGAGAGTTGAGTGACAATGAATTTTCTTTTTCCACTCGAGTATTAGCTAGGCGACATGATAGCGTAAATCCCACGACTCTTTCTCGTTATTACATGAACCCAAAGACTTTTAGTTCATTTATACAACACTCCAAAAGATTTCTTGATTTTTACAACTCTTTTATAATAAACTTTTTGTCTAAAGAATTCTTAATACAACATAAGTCGTAACAAAATTTAACCACATATTCCAAGAGGCCCGCAACTTTTGAACCACACATTTCATCAAACTTTTATCAAAATATATTAAAAATCCTATTTTAATCATCGTCAAAATGAAAACTTTTATCAACTTAAATTTTATTAATTTTAATTACCACTATCAGAATAGTACACGAAACATATAACAACGATACAAATGTATAATCAGGGTGTAAAATATAATTGCTCTACAAGCGCTTAAAAGATGCTTTTAAGTGAGAACACTTTTTAAAATTCTTAAAAGATACTATTTTGGAATTTTTAGTACAAAATCCTGTTCTTTTGTCATGAACCTAATTTACTTTTCTTTAATGCTTTGCCAAACGTATGAGTTATCACAAGAAGAGAACTATATGATAGAAAATGGTCAATTAACAATTGAGGAAGAAAAGGCCAATTTGGTGATAGGACACGCCACTAACTCAAATTATTGTTTACTCAATTACTTGTCACACTTTGATGGTGGACGCTACATTTTATTTTTCAACTCGCAAAATTCAAAATTAGTCAATCACAAAAGCACGTTTTTATCATACACCTCAAAGTAAATTAATAAATTTAAGTCGATTGTACGAGTTTTTTTTTTCTATGACTTTTTACCATTCATGAGCACATTCGATATTCTTTCTTCGTTCGACCAAATTCTCTCAAAAAGTACTATTTTATTCAGACGTTGAGCCTATCTCTGAAGCATTATATGGAACATGAGAGTAATTCAAGAGAGAGACTAACTCAAACTCAAAATCGTTTATCCAAAGACACGATCAAAATTCGAACACTCGCCTTGGATCGAACTTCATAATAATAATGAACTTTGAAAAGAATTGATGTACCTATTTTATAAATCAACGTCTCGTTATGTTTACGGAAAGATATATTTAAAAAAAAAAAAAAAAAGTTTTTGCTAATGTCAAATTTTATACCAATATGCACGTTTTGACNTCGTTATGTTTACGGAAAGATATATTTAAAAAAAAAAAAAAAAGTTTTTGCTAATGTCAAATTTTATACCAATATGCACGTTTTGACCTTTAATTAAGTCAGCCGACTAAAGAAGTTTAGTCAACCTATAATATCATTTCAGTTGACTATGTGTAGATGGTTCAATTTAATTTATTAGTGTAATTGATTATATTCCTAAGATTCTAAAAATATCTTGAATAGCATGTGATTTTTTTAAAATAAAATTTCATTTAATTGTTTCTAAATTATGAGTTGAATTAATTAAGTTCTACCAATAATAGTATGATTAAATGTATTTAGTAAACTACAAATGCTAGTAATAAGTGAATAATAATTCGTTTGACCCGACTTCTGAAAAGTATAAAAAAATAAGTTTTTATGACCAGTTTTATTAAACGTAAAAATAGAAGTCCTATGAAACGAGCCCTTAATATTTTATCTATTAGTTTAAGTCTTGAGCTAAAAGATTAGTTATACAATAAAATATTCTGCTCGTTCATGTAATGAAATAAGTCGCAAATATTTTAATCCGTCCAAAAATAGTGCTATGCTCCCTTTATCTCGTCACAAATTTAAAAAATTATAGTCTAATTCCTTAAAGTTTTAAAACTTGTCATCCTCATCATCAATCATGATAAGATAAGGACCAATTGGCTTCTCTAAGATATTTTTTTTAAAGATGCATTATATGAAGTTCTTTCTTTTTAATAATCAAAATTCTCTTTCCATGTGCAGGGTGCGTGTTTTACTCAATTTTATAGTTGACCTTTTACACATAGTTGGAGTTGGGATTGGAGGGTTTGAAAAAAAGGAAAAAAGGAAAGAAAATAGTATGTGGAGAAGAAAAAAGTAATTGATTTTTCAAAATATGACCCACTGAGTTGACTCGGACCCCCCCACATTTGGTCAGAATTGTACTATTTTCCTATGATCATCACTTCATGTTGAAATTTTAGCAACCCTGTCGAAATTGTTCTTTGTGCACCTCATGCTGATGTAATAATTACATAATTTCTATTTATTTATCTTTTTGATGAAAGGGAAAGTAAAGTAAATATGGTGACTTATACACAAAATCATAATTGTATAAAAGACATAAATAAATACATGCTATTCATTTTTAACACTTGAATATTTTTTTCAGATAAAATGGTTAAAATTGATTTTAGACGTAGATAAAAAAATCCAAGTAAAAGTCTCGTCATTGCTCATCTATGAAATTTGTACATCTAGGGTGTGTTTGAGCCACATTATTATGAAAGAATGTATTCTGAAATAGTAGATTGATGGAGAATGTGTGGTTGAAAAATAAGGAAAAGTTATTGAGTGATGGAAAATATTATTTTATTGAAAAATATGTGGTTAAAAATGAGTAGAAGAATGAGAATAAAAATTTTAATATGTACCAAACAGAGGCCTAATATACTTTTGGAGATCTTAATATAAAATTTTGATGAACGAATGTAATTCTTCTAAATTAAAGAGGTTAAACTGCAAAAAATTGTGCAAAAAACAGATCATAAAAGTTTTATCAGATTTTGATAAGAGTTAATTAAATAATACTATAAAAAGTTATGAATTTCACGAAATATATATTTAAAATTAGCAGTTGATGACTATAAGTTGTTAGCATTTTTTTTTTAAGCTTTTCCGAACAAGCACTAAAACCTGATAGAATCCAATAAGATTAGATTTAAGAAGCGTGATTGCTAATTAAGCAGATTTAGAAATGAAAATAATAAATAATTATTAGAAGTTTCATGCCTTTTGCTCCAAAACCCTGTTTGGAAATATAATGACAGTGAAGCAATAATTAATTAACTTAAAACTGAATTATTTTGTTCATCCACCAAACATAAAATTCTATTGCCATGCTTCTAATGTTGGGTTATTTGTGAACACATTAATATATCTTTATTTAGGGTATTTGAAGGGTGACCCCAAAGAAATGAGTAGAGACAGTTCAAGAATTTGATTCACGCCCAAGTTATCTTTATGCACAAAATAATTATTAATTATTGGATTAAACCTAGTATGCACCAAATTAAGTCTAATGATTTCTTTCATAGGGACAATTATGGCCATTTACTCTTCTTTTTATTGGAGAAAAAGTAATTAAAAACCAACTTATTTTCTCTTTATAAGCACTTATCTTACATCCTATCCATTTCATTTATGCTTATTTTGTGTCATCTAATGATATGAACACACACAATCATACATCATGATTAAGAGCACAGAAATAAATGCACTCTCTATTCAGATTCAACAAATTCTATAAATAGAATTGGTTTCAATTTTCTAGAATAATTATGTAGTTTAGATTCTAATGGATGAATACTTATGTTTCAAAATAAATCCATATAAAGATTTAGCCTACCCTAAAAGTTTATACTAATTCCCTGTTTGGGCTCTATTCTTTAAAAACATATTTTTTCTTAAATTATTTTGAATACATATTCTTCCAATAAAATAATTTTATTACGTAAACCCAATTTTTTTCTACTTTTTAACCACATATTCTATAAAAAAAATTACTATTATAAAACTTTTTCTACCAAAAAATGGGTCTCAAACAACCCAAGTTCAAACCTAAATTTTTACCTATTTTAAAAACTGATTTAAGCTCCAAACTAATCATACTATGTAGTATATTGTAACAAGAAATAGTATATACCAATATAGTAAGATTGTTCATTCAAATCATGATACTTTGAATCACTCAAGTCATGACACATCGAACGTTGGGTGGGTCGCTCTCTCTCTCTCTCTCTCTCTCTCTCTCTCTCTCTCTCTCTCTCTCTCTCTCTCTCACAATGTTTGAGATATCGTGATTTGAATGATTTAGAATTTAATATACATGATAAAATGAATAGTACACCATGCATATGTATATAGAATTATCTTACCGAAGTATTTCTTCGGTGTGTCGCAAGATTATCTTGTGCAAAACCAGTAAAAATAACCTACCTACCTACCACTCCCCCTTGGGGCAGTTATTTTCAAATATTTTAATCATGTATAATATTGTATACTAAATAGTATTAATGATATAAATTAAATTAAATTTCGATTGTTATTTTCTCTTATATTTTGGCGCTCCTCATGTATTATAATAAAAAAATAATCCATATAAAGATTAGCCTTCCCTAAAAGTTTATTAAGTTCAAACCTAAATTTTAACCTATTTTAAAAATTGATTCAAGCTCCAACCTAATCATACTATGTAGTATTACATACTAGACCCATTCACGGTAACACGGAATACTTTTATATACAAATATAGTAAAATTGTGAATTCAAATCATGACACTTCGAATTTCGAAAAATTCAAATGACATCTCGATTGTTGAGTGGGTTGCTTGCTCTCTTTTACCCAGTCAACGTTTAAGGTGTCGTGATTTGATTGATTCAATATTCAATATACGTAATTTTAAATGAATAGTACACCACGCATACACAGACAAATGTTTTATCGAAATATTTCTTCGATGTAACACAATATTATGTCGTGCAAAACTAGCCCATCTACCTACCCACACCCCCCCTATGGTCAGATATTTTGAAATGTGTGGGAAAGTTGTGAAGGTGGACTAGAAAACATGATAAGGAAACAAAATAAAAATGATGTTAGTGATATGAAATGATTAGAGCTGAGGAATGTTTGTGTGTGTTATGTTGTGGCTACTTCAGACCGTCACTTTCGGGCTCTGACTCTGAGACACTGTATCCGCACGCTCGTTTGCCGCGTGGACCCCACTGGTTGACTCTTTTTATTTTTCAAAACCATTAAAATTAAATAAATAAGTCAAAATAAGGATCACCACCACCTTCGGCCCATCACCGCCTGCCGCCACCCCCTTCCCCACTCACTTCTTTCTTTTTCACCATATTATTATTTAATAATTTATTGGTAGAAAATGATTTGACCCTTTGGACTTTTATTATAGATGGAGATGGATGTATAACCTTTTTTATTTTTTTATTTTTTTTATTTCCAATTTGAATTTGACATAAAGGTAGTAATATTGTAGACATAAAATAAGAACTAGTTATGCATAGTTAGGAATTATCTTTAAATGAAATTTAGAAAATTTTTGTAGTCTTGTTTTTTGGAGGGAGATTTTGTTAAGTTGAAAAATTTGATTATTCACACTTGTAATTTCGATTTTATCATAATTTTTCTATAAATGAAGAGTCGTTACTAAATTTTTGTATGATTATCAAAAAGAGTAAGAGATGTTAGAGAAAATATGGTAAGCATTTTCATCTTGTAAATTTATTTTCACCACAGTAAATTAATGCAGCGTGGACGAGAACATAGTCTCACTATAAGATGTATCTTAATAAATCTTGTGTATCTATTTTCTTTCTGTGATTTTATTGTTCTTGAGATATAGTATAGAATTTATGCTTTTAATTCTCAATAGATTTCAGTGGGAGTACTTAATTTGTATGCTTTTGGTATGATTCCTTATTATATATTGAGGATTTTCGGACTTCGGGATTGAGTATGCAAAACGCCTTATATAAACGATCAATTCAACTTAAATTGCACTCTCCTGTTTGACACCCATTTTTAATTTCATTCTCATTTTTCTACAGAAACTTAGCCCTGTTTGACACCCATTTTTAATCTCATTCTCATTCTCATTTTTCTACAGTATTCATTTTTAACCACACATTCTCCAAATAAAATAATATTACACATAAACCCAAAAATTCTTCTTACTTTTTAACCGCACATTCTTTATATCAATCACCATTCAAAAATTCATTCTTCAAAAGAATGGGTCAATCACTTATTCATTCATCTAAATTGGAATATCCAATTTATTAAGAGTGTATAATACATAAGAACATTCTAAAAAATGAAAATAAGTAAAATCAATTTAGATACCTAGGTAGAGAAATTAAGAACATATGCATAATGGATAGGTGGTCCTTTTTAAAAATAAAACGAATGTAGACATCTCAAGAACAAGTTGCATGAGGATTAATGACAAATTGATTTGAAACTCTAGTTGTTCAAATTTCTATTTTGTCACCAACTTCAAGAACTCCGTATTTGATTTAGATCATAGCTTTCTGAAATTAATATGGTGGCATTAGTCACTGATATCGACTCTTCCCACTATATGAGAAATGAAAACTTTCTTTTATGCTCTACAAAGGAATAATCTATTTTTTTGTTTACTTTTAATTCACTTATTTCCAAAAACACTTAAATTAAAATTTTAAGATAGTGATATCAAAACCATCTACTCAATTATAAAATGTTATAAATGTTGACTTATGAGTGAATATATCTCTATTGAAAAAAATTAACTAATATTAAGGGATAAAATTCAACATCGAATAAAGATAAAAATATAAATCAATTTATAAGAGTTTGGGTTACTCCTCTTAATAAGGTTGACATGTTAAGATGGAACTCCAAATCTTAACATGATATCAGAGCCCATTAAACTCCAATGAGCAATTCGATCCGATTAAAACTCAAAAAAAATTGAGCACACGGATTTCAAAATGGGTCTGCTCAAACGAGTCACCATCTTGCGAGGGCATGTCAAGTGATAAAATTCCACATCGAATAAAGATGAAAACATAGACCAATTTATAAGAGTTTGAGTTAGTCATCTTAATAATGTTGACCTTTTAAGATGAAACTCCAAATCTTAACATGGTATTAGAGCCTATTAAATTCCAATGAGTAATTGATCCGATTAAGACTCAAAAAAATTGAGCACAAAAATTTCAAGATTGATCTACTCAAACGAGCCACCATCTTGCGGAGGCATGTCAAGCGATAAAATTTCACATCGAATAAAAATGAAAACATAGACCAATTTATAAGAGTTTGTGTTACTCATTTTAATAAGGTTGACCTTTTAAGATGGAACTTCAAATCTTAACATGGTATCAGAACCCATTAAACTCTAATGAGTAATTCGATCCGATTAAGACTAAAAAAATTTGAGCACACGAATTTCAAGATTGGTCTGCTCAAATGAGTCACCATCTTGGGGGGCATGTTAAGTGATAAAATCCACATCAAATAAAGATGAAAATATAGACCAATTTGTAAGAGTTTGAATTACTCATCTTAATAAAGTTGACATTTTAAGATGAAACTTCAAATCTTAACAACCAAAGTTTATTTTTCATTTTTCTCATTATAGCGGTCTTTCGTAAAAATTTGCTCATGTTGTGTGAAATAATACTCGATTGTAAATTCAACTTATAATCCGAAACATAATTAAGATAATAAAATCTTAGGTCAAGATTGAGTCCAATTACACAAAATATTATTGCTGACTTTATTCTTTGGAATTTCCTAGACTTTGCTAAAATAATTGTTTTGAATACAGAATTATTTTGTGGACATGACGTGAAATGTTTGTCTTGTAGCATAAATGGTTTTTGACTAGACAGTGTCCAAGAAAGCTTATTTGTCTTAAGCATTCTATTTATTAATTAAGCAAAGGATTAAATTTCCAAACGTCATTTCCTTTGAATTGTCTAATCACCCTTAAAAAAGTCAACCTCCAATTCTGGTCTTTAATTTCTTAGTTTTGATAGTATAAATACTCAGATGCAGCAAATCGTTTTAATTTCATTTCGTTGAAAAATTATAAAACCTAATTACGAAGAGAGGGCCTTGCGAAGAATAAGCATCTGAATCAAGAAAAAGAGAGAACCCTACTTTTAGTACTGAAAAAGGAGAGTTCAATTTTCAGACAAGGCCATGGCAGACGAATTTCAGCTGGGAAGTGGAGGAAATTGGTGGGATACATCAAGAAACAGATTTGAAACTGGATCATCAGAACAAAAATCTACTACTTTAAATAGCGTATCAAGCTTTGGATGGACGAACGAAATGGTGGATGACAAAGCAAGGTCTTCTATGGATACCGCCGGGACAGTTCACGGTAGCTCCATGGTGTTGCAAGGGCACGATCAATCTTCTGGTGGCGGCTTATTAGTCGACACCAATATGCATATGATGGCTTTAGGCCTTTCTTCTCAAGCCATGGATTGGAACCAGACCATATTGTAAGTTTAATCGATTAATTTCAGTTTAACTTGTACTTTTCCAGTAATTATTTTCTTGTATGAATGAATTTTCTTCTGTTTGTTGACAGTCATGGAGGTGAAAAATCGGAGAGCAGTTTTCGTCCTATGCTTCAAGAAGATTTGAGTAATTCAAATAGCAATTTTCAGCAAGAAACTGGGACAGCATCTTCTCAAGATCAATGGAGGGAGAAAATATATTCTGCAAGTTCTGAGGATTCTAATGTGAATGAATATAAGCAAATCAACCGGGTTTTTCCGTTAGATAATACCTCGGGTGAAAGCAGTACATTTACATCCCAGCAGGGTTTAGCCACCAGTTTTCCGGTGGATTCCGCTGCCGCCTACGGCCTTCTACTATCTGAAAATCAACCACAGCATACGACATACGAACACAGGCCCATGAATTTCCATTATCCAACGAACTACGGATCGAACTCGGGAGAATGGACGCCTTCTTGGAACAAAATTCCTCGGTCATTCTTAAGAACAACAGTACCTCCGAAACAGCCTTCTGCTAATATACATTTCACCAATAAAACTCCCTTCTGGAATGCACCGGAAGCCGATGATGTTCGACCAAACTTCTTTTCCTCGTTGCCAACGCCACTTCCTATGCCGGCCTTGGATGAAAAACCAAAGGTATGATAAAATGTTCTAAAATTTTCATGTAAAAGTATAGCTAGGGTTCCTTGTTCTTGTTTAAGATAGTGAAATTCATGTTCATTTTTTTCCCCCAAAGAATACATCAGAAGTTCGGGATTTGAGTACAACAGCAAAGAAAACTAACACTCAAGCATCAAATAAAAGACTCCGGAATGAACCGCCAACACCTTTACCAGCTTTTAAGGTAAGCACAATAAATTTATTGAGGAAAAGTTGAATTTTTTATTATCTTCAGCTTTTCTTAATTCATATAAACAATTAACGAGAAGATAGCTTTGTTCATGATTAGGTGAGAAAAGAGAAGATGGGAGACAGAATCACTGCACTTCAACAATTGGTTTCACCTTTTGGAAAGGTATGTTAAGAATTCTGAAAATTTTATTCACTCTGTGTCGATTTTTTAAAAGAAAACTTCCATGTATAATGACTAACTATCGAATCCGATTTCTCAGACTGATACGGCTTCCGTGCTTTCTGAAGCTATCGAATACATAAAATTTCTACATGAACAAATCGGCGTAAGTTTCATGGAACATATTTTACTAATCGTAGAATATTTCGGGATAGAATGAGCTCATAAAATCAAGGTTAATTTTGTGCTAATAATATTTGTTCTTGTGTATAATGTCAGACTTTAAGTGCCCCATACCTGAAAAGTGTTACTCCAATACAACCCCAGCAGGTACAGAAATAGTTAGTTAATTTCTTGCATCATATTAATGTCACAATGATTTAAATTAGAAAATAGCAAAACTATTATTCTTAATCTTCTTAGTTTAATGCTTATCAATGTTGAAAATCCCTTATATTTCCTTCCTCATTTTTTCAGAATTCTGATAAATCTAAGGTTCCGGATCAAGGACCGCGACAAGATCTTAGAAGTCGAGGGCTATGTTTAGTACCGGTTTCATGCACTTATCCGGTTGCTCATGATACAACGGTCGATTTTTGGACCCCGACATATGGAGGAAGTTTCAGATAAGACAAGAAGCACAAGAAGGCAACATTAACAGTGAGGAATGAAACCTAATTTTATGCAGCACCTGGCTTATTTGAAGCCCTAGCTAGCAAAGAATAGGAAATATTGATAAGATAGGAAAACTGTGGACCTCCTGACTTTGTACCCAAAAAAAGAAGGCTGAAAAAATGCTCAAGGATAAAGGAAAAAAGTATATGCCCCCATTAGAAGATAGAAGAGTGTTGGGCCAGCTACAGGCAAAATGATGCAGCTTTGGCTTACAATTAGGGACCATTAATGTATGCAAATATAGTCTTGTAATAATTGATGAATTATTATTAATGTTTGTTCGGCTAGGATTAGATTAGAAAACATTAACTTTTTGTTTGTAACTGAATTTAATTAGCAGAAAGCGAAATGGTAAAGGAGCTTTTGTAGCAGGCCTGTATCTTTTGATATATTGCATAAAGCTGGCAATTAACTTTAGTTTAAAAGAAAATGAAAGGAATAATTGAATTCCAGAACAGGATTGTGTGTGTGGATCATATCATTTGATTGGAAATCTCACTTTTGAATTATTTATGTCTGGAATATGTTAGTGGAAGTCAGAAGGTCGATAATTCCAGCAACATTTTCAAATTTTTTCGAATACAGGTGATACTTATATCTTTCGTCCCTTTACCATTTTTATATCTTCTTTACCTGAAAATCCTGACTATATCACTGCCCACAACCCGTCCCACCCGACACCCTCTTTTACGATTTTGTATATTTTAGATTTATTCTATCTTGAATAAGAAAGGGAATAGGACATATATATCATGAGAAGTAGCTATCGACCATGCCTTTGTGCTTTCCATCGAATGGCCACATTGAAGTGCTTCCATTGGAAGGTAAAGGGAATTTGCCTGATATCATCTCTTTTCTGCCCTATTTTTTAAATTTGAGGAGATATCCATTTCTTTTACATCTCCTATTGGTTAGTTTTTGAAGAATTATACGGTCCCCATTGAAAACTTTTGCAACAATTCTTAAAGAATTTTGTACGAAATATGCTCGATCAATTTAGTAATCATAAACTTTAAGATGATTCCTTTCCCGAGAAAGTATAGCAAAGTCTTGTTATCAATAAATATGAGTTTAAATGAATTAAATATTATCACATCAACTCAATTTAGCATTGCATCTCAACACATGACCATCGAATGTAATGCTTTAACATCTTAGCTAAGCGGACCCACATAATAGAATTTGTTGGGTCTTTCAATATTTAAAGGACGCCCTCATTAAAACTAGTTTCTTTTTCAATCGAGCTCAACGGATTTTGTATATAAAACGACAAATACTCTTTAAGATGAAGGAGCTAGAAAGCTAATTGTGCAAGTATTTTAAGTAGAGATTATTTTTAAAATTAGTATTTTAGATCATTTGATAAGTAGTTTTTGATCAGCGACCTCAACATGCACCAATTTTGCACATGATTTTTTAAGTGATTTAACTTGTGTTTACTTTTCTTTTAGATTAATTTGAATTAAAACTTCAAATTAAAAAGTCACTACTCAATATTTGTGACCATTGATAGTGTTGAATTAGAATATATAAATTGATTCATTTTTATCTTTGAAACAAGAAAAACACATATTTGTATTATATGAAATATTCACTTCTTTTACAATATTTTGTGTTCTTGGAAATTTATTTTTATTCGATCATTCTGTACAGATATAATAAAAACCTTATCTATTATTGAGTTTGTTCTTTATGTTTTGATTTTATCTTCGTTTCCATTGTATCTTAGAGGCATATTTACCTACTCAAATGCATCACAACAGTGAGGTAAAAGACGTCTTAAGAAAGGTGACGCAATAACGTATCTTGAAATTTTTTTTATACTATTAAGGTTTTTGTAGCATTCGAAAGTGATCTCTAGCTTCGAGTGTGCGCAATCATTTTCAACCATATGAATCAACAAATATTTATGACATAATGTTAGCACCATAATAATAATTTTCTGTTTAGAATTAATAAATTATAATTTTTCTTGGATAAATACTCATATAGCATCATTTCTTCCAATAATCAGTCATCAAGTACACTGAAATATTATTAGTTTCTATTTATTGAGTCCCATTGGAGACTTCACTTAGAAGCATAAATGAGTACAAAAAGAAAGTATGTAAATGTGCTTTGAGTAATCATGATTAGCCACTAAAAGCATTAACCATGTGGGACAATATAAAAGTTAAATTTAAAGATAAAAAAAAAAATTACTTCCAAAAAAAGGTTTGCTGAATTTTTAAACAATCTTTAAAACAAAATTACTTCCAAATAAAGTTTACTGAATAAACAGTTTGCAGACTTTTTATTGATTCAAAGAAAAAGTTTGGAATTTGATTTTGTAAAAAGATTTCAACATTCTACTTTGTAATGATTGCATTTATTCATTTAATATGCTACAAATTTCAATACAACTTCTCAAATTATTCAAACCATATTTGAAATTATTGGTTATTGACATATATAAGAATATGGAAATAAATGACGGGGATAAATGAGTAAATATTTATTGAAAAAAGTAAAATAAAAAGTTAAAATAGAGATTATTGCTAGTGTATAAAATATTTTACTCTTTTGAGTTTTAATTTTTTTTTATCATACATAATATATTTTTTTATATATAGTGGGTCTTCTGGAGTTACTCTTACTCAATAATTAATTGAATAATTTTGGACATTGAAATTAAGAAAGAAAAAAAATCCAAAATCTTATTCGTATGTAACTTAGTACAGTATAATATTACATACTAAATATGCACGTACGATATACTGATCGGTTAAATTGATATTTGTAAAAAGGGAGAGGGAGAATTTTTTATTTTATTTTTAATGATAAGAAATTCATTCATTTCGGTTATATTAGTACCTACTAACTTAAAAGAGGCAATCCACAATTTACTGTTCATTTGTGAAATATTTTTTTATCCCCATTTTATCCATAGTCATTCAATACCCATCCAAGCATCTCCAAAACAAAAGGGTACTATGAACTTCTTCTTACCCACAATTGTTGACTGGAGAAAGACAAAAATGGAAGCAATGACAAAACAAAACAAATATAGGTGCAACTGGCACATATTGTACGGGCAATGTATTTAATTCTACAGCAAATAAAGAAAACAAGATTTTTCTATTAATAAAATTAGATCTGATAATCTGAATTAGAACACCAAGTCACTGAAATTGCCGGAACTAGAATAACAGATTTTGTTTGCAGCTAAGGCATAAAACATGTATTAAAGCATGATTCATTTGTAGAGTGCTTCCATGGTATCCCTCAAACGTTCAACATCGGCAGCAATAACTTCTGAGGCCTTTTTACCATTCTGAAACAAGTGTAGAGTAGGCTGCATCCAAGGAAAACACAATAGTGAAACATCGTTAATCGTGTGAGTGAGACGCTTGCATCAAGAAGAACACTTGCTCTTAATTTTGCCACACAGTATTTCATACATTACAGCCTAAACTCTAGCATTCAAATTACAAATGGTTCTTCTGAATTGCCTTCCAACACAATAAATCCCCTCATTTTCACTTCATGGGTCATAAGATTTATACTTCAAGTTAGTACACCTACAGAACTTTAATTTAACAAAACGGAAGCAAGTTACTCATATGTAATAAACTTGTGGCCGGTTATCTAAATCATTATGTTGCCACTACTTCTGATACATCACTAAATCTAGATAAAGATCCTTTACTATTGGATACATTACTACATCTAGAGAAAGATCCAACGAAATCAAATCTGTTGCGGCTAAATTAATTTTGATCTAACTCTCCCATTTCCAAGTTAGTAGAGGTTTTCTTAGGTCACGTCTCGACAGCCTATATCACCATTCTCTTTATTTATTCTTCATATGGTTCCCCCTCGACTTATTGACGTATTAGAGTTACAATAATGGGTTTTATATCCACAGGTGGGAAGGGGGAAGAAAAGATAATGGGTTTTTGGCCTTACACAAGGTGAAGGGGGTGAGTGTCGACATGCATGTATAATACTCAAACATAACAAGAAGAAACTAGCTTTACCATGGAATGGATATTTAACTTGCTTAAAGCACTTCCAAGCCCTTCCTGCATATTTTCAGCATTTTATAGTGTTACCGAGGGAAGTAAGCCAATTCTCAGAAACACTTCTCAAAGACTTGGAAAGGAATCAATCGAGTCCGAAAGTTTTACTTACCTTGTCTATGTCAATTTTATATGTGGTGACATGAGGGTATTTCTCACACAATTGTCCAATGATATGAGATAACAACCTGCCTGAAAAGTATTAAGAACGTTGTGAATTCAAGAAGAAAAAGGTTATTAATCAATTCCTACTTCATGTCTCAAATGAGATTAGGATACAACATACCAAAGAAGAACTCCGCATAGCAAGCGGAGAGTAACTCCGCGTTGCGCGGAGGGTAACTCCGCACAGTGCGGAGTTGATCTCTGCGCAACGCACAGAGACATACTTCATTGCGCGGAGACATGTTCCACACAGCTCCGCACTGTGCGGAGTCACACTCTGCACAATGTGGAGGAATACTCCATGCTATACGAAGTGTTCACTCCACACCATGCGGAGTGATACTCCACGCGGATTTACACTCCGCACCATGTGAGGAGTGACAACTCCAAGCTACACGGAGGTGTACTCTGCGCTCTTCGCGGAGTGAATCCCCTCTGCATTTTGCTAAAAACAATACTTTGATATTTTTGAAATTACTTATTTATTTATTTATTTATTTATTTTGCCAAAACATGAACATTTCATTATTCTACTTAATTAAATTTAAGTGATAACATTTGCTTACATCTTACACAAATTAAATACAATTTTACTTATTAATAAAAAAAACATTAATAAAAATTATAAAAGCTCACAATCGTTTACAAATCATATTAATACTAAAACGCATTCAATTCTATTAGATATTAATTTTTACAAGGCTTAATAGTACAAAACATCCCTACGTTTGACACTACTTGTGGAAAACGTCCATACGTTTCATTTTTTTTTTTGCATTTTCGTCCTTATTTCAACGTTTTATTGCGAAAAACATCCTTTTCAGAACAAAACGTCACTACATTTGACATTTCTTGTGGAAAACGTCACCACGTTTCATTTTTTTTTTTTTTTGCAGTTTTGTCCTAATTTAAACGTTTCATTACGGAAAATATCCATTTCACCATTTTTTTTAACGTAAAATGACCAATATACCCTTCTAATTAAATAAAACAAAAAAAGAAAAGAAAAATAAATAGCAAATGAAAATCTTATTCCTGAACTTTTTTAAAAAGTGCAAATGAGTCCAAATAAATTTTTTTTTTTTTTTTTAAGTTATCCCTTACTTTATAGAACTTAACACAAACTTGGAATGCACATAAATCTAGCACTTTAAAATCATAAACTTCATTTGAAAATCACGAAGAATTCATTAGAAAATATACCTTCCAAAGGACTTTGAAAAACCCAAATTTCGGTTTCATTCTAACTTCCGATCTTCCTTCGGGTTCACCATATTCACGATCAAATTCCTCCAACCCCTTATGTACCTCTCCAATTTAACACAACAATGGCAAAAGATGAGTCAAAGTCACTTATTCTATCATTATTTTTTTGTTTTCGATTTAATCTCAAACTTTCAGCCATTTTTTGTTGAGAATTCATGGGGGCTACTGCTAGCCAAAGCTACTGGCATTTTGCCCAAAGTCTCGACTTCCATTTTGATGATGTTGATGGGGGTTCGAGGTGTATTAATGGAGAATTTGACGATGGTGATGGGTGGTGGTTGAAGGCAGGGGACTTGGGTGATGTCTTAAGACAGGGGAATGGTGATGGTTTTGGTTGATGGTTTTAGGCGATGGCTGAAGGCAAGAAAATGGTAATGGCTTTGGTCAATAGTAAGGTAGGGGATGAAAGGGAAACAAAATGCTTCATTTTCCTATTGAAGGAATATGAGAAATGGGTTTGTTGGGGTGTGAGGAAGAGGAGGGAAGAGAGGGCGATGGTGGTTGGATAGCGAGGAGTAAAATAGACCAACTGGTTTTGGGTTTAGGAGGATGTAGCGTGTGGGAATGAGAAGATGAATAGTGATTGTGTTTTGATTTTTGTTTTTTTTTTTTTAATTTATTTGGACTCATTTTCACTTTTTAAAAAAGTTCAGGAGTAAGATCTTAATTTGTTCTTTATTTTTCTTTTTTATTTTTTATTTAAATAGAAGATTGGTCATTTTACGTTAAAAAATGGTGAAAAT
>CAIGRQ010087160.1:0-14326 GCA_903798375.1 Fraxinus sp. D2006-0159
TTTGTTCTACTACTTTCAAGCTGTTTTTGTTCAAAATAAGGTTGAGTTTGTTTTACTACTTTCAAGCTATTTTTTGTTTTTAATTTTGCAAAAAATATTGATAAGCGTGTTTTATCTGATATTTCTGAAATGCATTTTTGAAAATAGTATTAAACTTATTATAACATAAAACTCAAAACGTATTTTTGATGTTTCGAGCGTTTTTAGTAAAAATTCTGAAAACAATCATGAAAAACAAAAGTTTAAATATATTTTTTTAAATTAAAAAATAAATATAAATTTTAGCAAATAAAATTTTAAAATTTCTGAAAATTAAAATATAAAAAATTTGATAATTCTAAAAAAAATTAGAAAAATAAATTCTAAAATTCTAAAAAAAAAAAGTCTAAAAAATATTGAAAAAAATCTGAAAAAAAATAAATTATTAAAAAAATCTATAAAAATAAAAATAGTTTAAACTATTAAAGATTGTTTACATAAAAATTATAAAAAAAAAATATTTAAATGAAAAAAAAAAATTATTCTCAATCCACATAATTAATTGTTATTTTCTATATTTTGAACTCAATTTATTATTTATTATTTATTTTACTTTTGTAGTGAGAAAAAATGTTGGAAGATTCACTATCTATAATATGTATATATTACTTAACAATATATTAAAACAAAAATGTACAAGTTTTACCAAATAATCAAATTTCATGAAATAAAATATCATAAAACAGTTTTTCAGCATTTCAAACCAAACGTACTTCTAATTTTCTGTTTTGAAAAATAATTTTTCAAAATGACAAATAAAACATGTTTTTACCAATCTTGAAATAGGCTCTCAAAACAAAAAAAATTAAGAATAAACTCAAAATTCAAAATTGAGAACCTAGACACAAACCAATGGAACCCAAATTTTTAAAGAATGTGACTCAAATAAGTGCTTATTCTTAGTGGTGCTATAACATCAATTTAAGTAACCTTATTTGATAGCTCAAATTAAATAAACATGTTTCATTGCATGTAAATGAATCCATCATTTAAAAATAATATTATCTAGCATCAGTAGTGATGGAACTCTAATTTAGATGGTTACATTTCATAAGTTTTTATTACATGAATAACGTGAACTTTTATTTAAATTAAGTTAGGGATAATTGCAGCAAAATCCCTAAAATTTGAAACGCTAGCAGACTTTCCTCAAACATTTGATTTATTGCAGTCGACCCCTAACATTTCCAAACGTTGCAGGTGAAGTCCTTCATACAGTTTTCATCCACAATTTCGTTAGTTGACCAAAAATTTAACTTTGATCACATTATAATCAATTTCAATTAGGGAAAAATGGCACTTTTATATTTACCACATTAAATAACAAAAGAAAAAGAAAAAGAAATGGAAAAACTATACTTTCTACTTCCCAAATCCACCCAACTTGCCTAATCTCCAATCTTAATCAATAATCCTTGGGTCACCCAGCTTGCTCAAGAGAAGTGGTATCAGATCAATCTCCAGCATCAATAATTCTTGAATCACATTTTCACTAAAAGGAAAAAGAGAGTATCTTTCCTGCATTTAAACACATACAGACAATTTGGATCTTGAATTACTTTACTCTTTTGACTCTTAGTCTCTTTCTTTAACTCTAAGAGAGACAATTATCTTAGAACCCTTCATTTTTTAGGAGAATAAATTGGCATGTTTCTTCACAGATCCAAGAGTGTGAAAAGTTTGGTAAATATGGGTTATCTATGAATGGGTTTCCTGAATATGTATTTGGTTAATTTCTACTTTTGATTTATGGGCAATAGGGCTCCGTGTATTTGTATTTTAGCTCTGTTTATAGCTGTATTTTTTCAACATTTTCTAGCCATCAGTTTTTTGGTCGGTGTATCGTCTAAGCGTCGGGAATGGTGGCCATTGGATGCTAATTTTGGGTTAGAGATGGGAGTGGGTAGAAGGGGTGAGGAGAAGAAGACGATTGTGTTTCTTTAATTTATTATTTAGAATTTTATAAATTTAATTTGTTTAATTATTTAATGTGATAAATATAAAGTTATTCTTTTGCCGCTTTTTAAAATATTAAAAATGTTGTCAAAGTTAAATATTTGGTCAACTCACGTAATTGTGGATGGAAACTGTCCAGAAAGGCTTCACCTACAACATTTGGAAAGGCTGCGAGTGACGGTTGCAACAAATTAAAGGTTTGGAGGAAGTTTGCTTGTGTTTCAAATATTTGAAACTTTTGCTGCAATTATCTCAATAATTTATCATTTAATATCATATAATTGTCACATAAACAGATACTTAACACTAATGATGATAAATATCATGTAATTGTCATCTAAACAGATGTTAAAAATTAGTGGTGCTTAATATTATTAATCAATTAATTAGACATTATTCAATAACAATTCAAGAATTTAGGTGATATAGATTAATAAAAAAATGAGACGGGAATTGGGAAAAGGACTCCTATTCTAGAAACTATTAATGTCCCATTTCGTCTTAAGTAGATTACCAGCTAACCGCACAATATTGAAAGCATCTTTTTCTTGATCTTATCTCAAATCACGTGTGCTATATAACACAGATGGGAACAAGAGAGGTTTCCAAAATAGTAATGATCACAATGGATATTGAAATCATTTCCAAAGAGAGAATTAAACCCTCTTCACCAACACCAAATCACCATAGAAACTTCGAGCTTTGCCTCTTAGATCAGCTTATTCCAGCTCCTTATGCGCCCATTGTCCTTTTCTATCCCAATTCTGATTCTGCTCCCCATGCTCAAGTCCTCAAAAGGCTTCTTCTTCTTAAAGAATCACTATCAGAAATCTTAACCCGATTTTATCCACTTGCCGGTACAATCAAAGATGATCTATCAATTGATTGTAATGATCAAGGGGCTTACTATATCACAACAAGGATCAAATCTCATCTCTTGGAATTTCTTGAACACCCCGAAATATATTTGATCAATCGGTTTCTTCCGTTGGAAGGGACTAGTGTGACTAATATCCAAGTCAATGTGTTCGAATGTGGTGGAATCGCCATTGGCGTTTGTATTTCGCACAGAATTCTTGATGGAACTGCACTAAGCATGTTCCTTAAAGGTTGGGCTACTGCAGCTTTTGCTTCATCCAAAAAAGTAGTGTATCCCGATTTCTCTGCATCTTCCCTTTTCCCTGCTAATGATTTAAGGCTTAAAAATGGATCAATGGCCATGTGGGGTGCAGTCTTCAAGAAAGGAGAGTTCATTACAAAGAGATTTGTATTTGATGGTTTGGCTATAGCAAAACTCAAAGAAATGGCAACTACCAGCTCAAGTGTGAGGCATCCTACTCGAGTCGAGGCCATTTCTGCATTCATATGGAAATATACAATGGCTGCATCAGATAAAATACGTGGTTCCAAGAAACCTTCTTTGATCACACACATAGTAAATCTGCGAAAAAGAGCAGCCCCAAATTTTTCAGAACATTCTATTGGAAACCTGATTTGGATGGCAAGTGCAAAATCCAGTAGTACTGTCAAGACTAATGAAACCATTGGACTCCCTTCATTGGTGCATCAGTTAGCGAAATCTATATCGAAAATCGATGCTGATTATGTGAAGAAACTAAGGAGTACAGAAGCTTCCCTCATGATGTATAAGCATTTCAAAGAGATTGGAGAATTTGTCTCTAATGGTTCAGCAGATTGCTTTGGGTTCACCAGTTGGTGCAAATTAGGGTTCTATGATGCTGATTTTGGGTGGGGAAAACCTATTTGGGTTAGCAGTATGGATTCAAGCATCCCCTTTTTCATGAATCTAATCGTTCTTATGGACACAAGATGTGGTACTGGAGTAGAAGCCTGGATCACCTTGGATGAACAAGAAATGAGTATATTAGAAAATAATCGAGAATTTCAGGCATTTACTTTGTTGAATCCTAGCCCTTTAAGCATTGGGCATGCATCCATGAAGTTTTTAAGATGATTCTACAATATAACAAATAAGGTTTTTAACTTATTTTTCATTTTTATTTATATTCAACATGATCTCTACACATAAGACTCAATAAGTCCGAATATAAGAGAAATAGGGTTAATTTCACAAAAAGTCCGAAATCGACGGTTTTGATGCAGCCTTTAACGGTTTTTTAACGAAGAAACTTGGCAAAAAAAATTTGAAAATTCAGTGACCGTTTGTGAAATAAATTTCAAATTTCAGTGACCGTTTCTGAAACTTTAAAACTTCAATGACCGTTTTGAAATTTTCAGATACCTTCAGTGACCATTTGTGAAATTAACCCAAGAGAAATACAATTTTTTTAAAGTCCTTGTTTGGTTTTGATTATTTGAGAATATTCAATTCTCTTCGATACTCGTTCAAACAGTCTTCCAAAAAAAATATGGTTTTTCACATTTTTCACAATTTTTCATACTTTAATTGCACATTCATTACAAAAACAATTTTCAAAGAAAAACTTTTTAAACAAGCGTAAGCAATATCGTAGGTAGAAAATCATAATACAATCTAACTAAATTTTCAAAATTTAGGAAANTTTAATTGCACATTCATTACAAAAACAATTTTCAAAGAAAAACTTTTTAAACAAGCGTAAGCAATATCGTAGGTAGAAAATCATAATACAATCTAACTAAATTTTCAAAATTTAGGAAATTAGTAGCGAAACAAGCCGGTCATTGGACCGCCATATTTTCCGAACAAGAAATATAACGACAAGAAAACAAGGCCTAACATACATAAGAGTGATACAATATCTTGATTTGTCACCATGAATGTCTCTTGATTTGGTTTAAATTAAAATCAGATTTTTAGCAATTTTTGGTAGAAATTGATGAAATATATGATCGAAAAATTGTGAAATTCATAAAATATGTGATTATAATAATTGTTAATTGTTAATTTTAATTCTTACCGGAACAAAATGTGTCGTATAAAAGTCTTATTTCCATTACACTACATCTAGAAGCCTTTTTATGTCCACTCATTTCCCCTTACCACGATTTTTGATCAGGAGTCTCTAATAGCTTACCGTATACACGTGATGTCACCTCCAACTAGTCAAAGTATGACAAATTATTTATTCATTGAATTATAGCCAAAAAACACTACAAGCTAAGGAAGTAGAAATGTAAAGGATAATTGCAAATTAGTCCTCTATCTTTGACAAAAGTAGTGATCAAGTCTCCTAACAATTTCTCGCCTAACTATTGTCTCTAACTTTTGAGACATATTAGGTCCATATTTGGAACACATTATTTTTTTTATTCTCATTCTTCTACTTATTTTTAACCACATTTTTAATAAAATAATATTTTACATCATATCAATAATTTTTTTTTTTCAACCACATCTTTATCGATCAATTTATTATTTCAGAATACATTCTTCCAAAATAATGTGACTAAGGACCGTGTGACTAAGGACAAAGTTACTGCATTCTTCACAATCAATTTTTCTATTAGTGTTGCAAGCCTAGTCCTGCTTTTTTGTGTAAATTTATCAAATTTTGATACAATCCACTCTTTCCCATATAGAATGCAGTAACTTTATCGACAGATGGTCTTCATCAACCTTCGTTTATCTATTGGTTTTTACTTTATTGCCACTATTTTTGGTTGAATGCAGTCAACAATTGTGGCTTCTTTTAATATGTACGGTAAATGTTGACTTTAAGAAGAAAAAGGTGATATGGACATGCAATGTAGCCACCTTGCAGAAATAATTCATATTGAGTGTGTTTTTGAGGCACGTTATTTTTTAAGAGTGTAATCTGAAATAGTAGATTGATGAAAAATATATGATTGAAAAAAGAAGAAGTTATTAATGTGATAAAAAATATTATTTTATTGAAGAATGCATAATTAAAAATGAATAAAAAAATGAAAATAAAAATTTCATTGTGTACCAAACAGTGGCTGACCAGTGACCAGTCTTATATTCTATCAACAGGGACCGCTTGATTTAATAGAAAAATTAAATTTCAACAAAATTTAGTGCATCCAGACAAACAATAAATAGTACTTGAATTTATTCAAAATATGTAGGTAGAAAGTAATTTGACTTCAACAATCGTTTCGTCAATCACAGGCTAAAAGTAAGTGCATTGTAGTTACTCCGGTCAATTTTATAGGTCCAATTATTGTAAGAATGAATTATGAAATAAGAGATTGATGGAGAATATATGGTTAAAAAATAAGGAAAAATTTTAAATTTTTTGTGATTGAAAAGAAGAGGGAGAAATATGCATTTTAAAATAGAATAACAAGATACAGAGAGTTTGCGCTATCAATAGCAATTTGTGATTCAGATACACCGATGTTGTGTTTATCGATGGGAAAGTTTTGCTTGTTCAACCTGCGGTTCGCCCATATTTCTTAAAATTCATTTTCAACCACATATTTTATGAAATTTACAATTTTTTCAACTTTTCAACCATATAGTTTACCATTTTTTAATCAAAATCTAAGTTTGACCCCCATCTTATTGTAAGAATGCATTTTGAAGTAGTAGATTAATGAAAATGTGGTTAAAAAATAAAAATAAAAAAAGTTATGAATTCGCGTGTAACATTATTTTATTGAATAATGTGTAATTGAAAAAGAAGAGATAAGGATGTATTTTAGAAATAATGAGAATCAAATAAGGACTAAAACTCTAATTTTTATTGAAATAAAAAAGAGGCATTATGTTACATGGGTGATGAAAGAATCCTTGTAATCACTTTCGTTCTTCAATTTGAAAGCCCCTATACATTCATGATGTATGTAATAGTGGTGGAAAACGGGCCGATCGGCTTGTCGCTCGACCGCTCGGCTCATGAAGAGTTGGCTTAGGCTCGTCGAGTAGGCGGACTCGCTAGGCGAGCGACTTGTGGGCGAGCCAACGAGCTCACCCACTCATGAGCTCGTCCAAATCGAAGGTTTATCTTAAGAAAAAATTGACGAGCTCACGGGCTGAGCTCGGCCCATGAGTAACGAGCCACGAGCACGGGCCGAGCCGGCTCGGTCTGGCCCATTGCCACCTCTAGCATGTAATCATACATGTTGTAGAAATATTTCACACAAAATGATGAAGAAACAAAGAACAAAAATAAGAACACCGAAATAAAGATGAAGGCTTAAACACGGATATCGTTGTCTTCAAATAATAGTTTCATCCTCTCAAATTGAATTTGATGCTTAAAGAGCATTTGGCAAATGATTTGAAGGATTAAACAAGGTTATAGAAATCACTTCCACATTTATTGTTTTCAATCAAAATTTCAAGAACACTATTGAAGAAATTTCAATACGAAGGAAGAATGTAAATTCTATATTTTGGAATAAAGATTTTATCTCAAGTTGTTGAATTATCTTATTGATGTGATAATCTATCATATATTTATAAATCTCAATCAGCACCTACGAAATAGTACCAAAAAACCCACGGAAAATTAAAAACCTTTCACCAAATGCCACCAAAAGATTTATATAAAAAACCAACCTAAATGCTATTTTTTAGTTCTATACAACTGCATAAAACAAATCACGCTTGTCGCATAAATAAATCACTTGCAGGGCATATAAACCCTACACATTTACATGCGACCACGAGCAACAAAGGCCTATGCAGTCGCATAGGCCAAAGTTTTGGCCTCCAAATCCTTTTCTCGTTCCAAAGTTTATTTTATTGATCTTGGACAACAATTTCAACAATCCCCCACTTGTTCAAAATTCAATAAAATCTCATGTTCAAAATATACAAAACTTATACATAAGGATTATATATCTTTTGATTTATATCTAACCATAGTGTAATTTAAACAAAGTAAAGTCGAAATTAAAGGTAGCAAAAAAACTTTGAACCAATTATTTTTGTAACAATACAGGTAAGAATACACGCACAAGTATCACATTTTCTCAAGTTTCTCACTCTCGCTTAGCGCTAATATGGCCTTATACTTATCCTATTCAACGATCTTTTAAAAGAGAAACTCTTTGCATACTCCAATTGAGCAATTTCTCTTCCATTATTCATTATAAGTTTTAAACTTGGATCAAGAAGAGTACTAAATTTTTTTTATTTTCAAATGTTTGAACTTATTAATCACGTTTTCAATATAATGTGATTGACTTAAATAGAAACCCCCACTAGTTTTATAACTTTGATACCCAAAATGGTATTCACTTGAATAAGATCTTTCATCTTGAATGCGAAAAATAGAAACCTCTTCGTTTTTTTGATTCCATCTATGTGATTACTCATAATCAACATGTCATAAACATCCAAGCAAATAAGGATTACATATTTATCACACACTTTATAATATAAACATTTATCTACACTATTATTTATAAAACCAAATGAATTAATAGTTAAGTCATTTTTTTCATGTCATTTCTTAGATACTTGTTTTAGACCGTATAACAATTTCACTAAATACACACCTTATTTTCATTTTCGGGTAGAGCAAACCGTTCGAGTTGTTCCATATAAACCTCCTCATCGAAATCCCTATTTAAAAGTGTCACATTGACATCCATTTGATGAACATGTAAGTCATGTATCAAAACTAATGCAGATAAAACCCTAATTGAAGTTATTCTAGCCACCGATGCATATGTATCAAAATAATATATTCCTTCATTTTGTCGATACTCTTTAACTACTAATCTAGCTTTAAAGGTGTTAAGAGAACCATCAACATTATATTTTCTCCTAAACACCTATTTACATCCAATAGGTTTGGTTCCTGGTGGTAAATCAACACGTTCTTATGTATTATAGACAAAATTGAATCCATTTCATCTTTAATTACATCTTTCCAAAAAAATGCTATCACGAGAAGTCATAACTTCTATATAAGTTTTAAGATTGATCTCCACTTGTTTAACGAAATGAATTGTTCTTACAACATTCTTCCCATTTCCTTCTATTAGGTAGAACGAAATAAGTTGAGAGTCAATTTCATCCAGTTCTATAGACTTCTCAATTCGAGTTCTTTTGCTTCTTTGTGGTTCATAAGATTCATGAACATCTTCAGTAGATGTTTCATCTTGTGTTCCACTCAAGCTAGAGATCTCATTGTAGGTATCCCATAATTCATTATCTGAGAATAGTGAATTCTCGAAGAACTCGACATCACTTGATTCAACTATTACATTGGTCTCCAAATTTAACAATCTATATGATTTGCTATTACTAACATAACCAATAAAGGCACATTTAATGCATCTTGGACTCAACTTGTTTCTATTAGGGTTTGTATTCTTATAATATCCAAGACACCCCACACTTTGAAGTATTTAATATTAGGTTTTTCTTCATTTCCACAATTTATAAGGAGAAACATCTATATATTTCGAAATAATTCTATTTAATATCTTACATGCACTCAATGATTTACCCTATAAATTAAATGACAACTTAGCATAAATTAGCATAGCATTTATCATCTCAACTAAAGTTCTATTTTTCCTTTCAGTTAACAAATTTTGTTCAGGTGTCCTAGGTGCAGAACATTAATGAATTATGCCTTGTTATTCACAATACAAGTTAAAATAACTAGAAAAATGAATTGAAATCACTACAAAAATATTCACCTCCTCTATCACTTCTTAGAGTTTTTATTTTCTTACTAAAGTGATTTTCTACTTCATTTTTATATGTTTTAAATATATCAAAAGCTTTATATCTATCTTTCATTAAATAAGCATAATTATATCTAGAGTGATCATCTATAAAGGTAATAAAATACATATTTCTACCTCTAGTTAACATACCATTTATTTCACATATGTCCATATGAATTAATTGTAAAATATTAGAAGTCCTATTTACACCTTGATAAGGCTTCTTAGTCATTTTAGATTCTACACATATTTTACATTTAAAAGCATCATTTTCATTATATGATATTTAGTCAATTTTTAACATTCTTTTCTGGGTACTCTTACCTACGTGACCTAATCTAACATACCATAAAATAAATGAATCAACAATATAAATAAAATCAACTTTATTAATAATTTTGTTAATAGTACAGAGTTTGATCATTACTTCACTAGAATAGTATTTTTCAACAAATTTTCCATTTAGGGATAATAAAAATTTATCAGACTCATAAATACTTTTTATGTCCGGTTTTCTTAAGAGATTACCACTAATTAATTTCTTATTCATTTCAGGAACATGTAGTATATTTGTTAAAGTAACAGTTTTCCCAGAAGTGAAGATAATCTCTACAATTCCTTTCCCAACCACTTTGAAGCGTCCTTCGTTACCTATTTGAATCTCGTAATCGCCATCTACTTCATAATAGGTCTTGAATAAAGAATAAAGACTTATCATATGATACATGTACAGTTGCATATATATCATACCACCAACCAAGAATGTTTTCCTTAATTGCATCGATCTCGCTTATGGTGGCCACAATATTATCTTCTTCGATGGAGTTCACTTTTTTCTTCAGATTTATTTTCCTTTCGGTGTAGACATTCATTTGCATAATGTCCAGGTTTCCCACATACAAGGAAACCTCACTTAGATTTCTTCTTAAACTTGTTAAACTTTTTAGAAGGTTTTCTCTTGTTATATTTATTTGAAGTTTCGGTCTTCTCCACGACAATGGCTTTTGAAGTGCCTTCATAATTTACCAGTAAGAATAGAGAACAGGTACTAAGAAGAAGTTAAGTTTTTATGAAAACGTGAACAAGGTTTCTTATTAGAAGCCTTGATACGTAATAAAAGAAGGCTATAGTAAACCAAGTCCTCGGGGAGTTTCACAATGGTTGCTCCTACTTGGAAACATTCTAGGATTTCAAGTTTGATTGCCTTCAACCTGTTGACAAGAACTTGTAAATCTTGTTGTTGGGGAATTAGGGACATTTTATCAAGTACCTTCTTCATTGGCTTTATATCTGTTTTCAATG
This sequence comes from Fraxinus sp. D2006-0159, assembly GCA_903798375.1. Lineage (NCBI taxonomy): Eukaryota > Viridiplantae > Streptophyta > Magnoliopsida > Lamiales > Oleaceae > Fraxinus > Fraxinus sp. D2006-0159. Next base: position 10,918 of record CAIGRQ010087160.1, read on the forward strand.
ATCTCATATTTCTTTTGCCGATGATGTATTTGTATAGAGATTGTACAATCGGTTAGATAGAGCACTAAGAATACAACCACAGCATATGAATTCATCATCTTGAAGTTTTTGTCTCTCCATTCTTCTGATTTCGGTATCTTCATCCATTGGATCGGCAAATGGTACCAATTATGGATCAATAATGTAGAAGAACTTTAGCGCCATGAGAATTAACTTCAACTTGTCTTGTCATCTTGTGAAATTCATCAAATCGATAAGATCTTGATTTATCAATTTGATTGTTGTCATCATAGTTTCTTTATCCATTGTAGAATATTATTTGAGATTGATTTAGAAAGATTCCACACAAATAATGATGAAGAAGAAACAAAGAACAAAAATAAGAACACCGGAATAAAGATGAAGACTTAAACACGAATATTGTTGTCCTTAAATAATATTTGCCCCATCTCGGATTGAATTTGATGCTTAAAGGGATATTGACAAATGATTTGAAGGATTAATCAAGCCTTATAATATAAAATACTTAGTCACTTAGTGTTTTCTATCAAAATTTCAAGAATATTATAGAAGAAATTTGAATTTGAAGGGAAGAATATAAATTCTATATTTTGGAATGAAGATTTTATCTCAAGTTGTTGAATTATCTTATTGATATGATAATCTATTGTATTTATAGATTTCAATCAACACCTATGAAATAGTGCCAAAAAATTCACGAAAACTTGAAATAATTTCACCAAAGACCACCAAAAAATTCAAACAAAAAACCACATAACGACTATTTTTTATTTCTATGTGGTCACATAAATAAATCACTTGCAAGCTTGCATAGGCCAAAGTTTTGGCCTCCAAATCCCTTTTTCATTCCAAAGCCTATTTTATTGATTTTGAACAACAATTTCAACAATAGATGGACACGAACTAACCATTTACAAGGATGGAAGATTTTTTGTGGCAAAAGTACAATTTGTAATAAAGAAATTCCGAAAGCATATTTCTACAAGAAGAATCTTATCTCACCTCATATAAACGACTAAAGGTTAGAATTTTAAGCTATTCATTTTGTCATCAAACTATCTGCATTATGTACTATATACTTAAGTTTGATTAAAAGTTGTATACAAATATTTATGATACATAATGTACAAGTCTCAGTTGTTTTAATGTAGACTAATGTTATTTATCATTATGAAGATTGAACATTAATGATATGACAACCCGTTATCACTCATATTTCTCTCTTTCTTCTCCCCTCTCTCTCTCTCTCTCTCTCTCTCATAAAAATTGATATGTCCAATCAAATTATTCCACCGTCAAATGATCTGTTAACTCAGCAAGAAATGCAATTTTTCTTTTTCAAAAGCCAAGGGTACCGAATTATTCCACTTGCCTTATTTCCACCTTTGAAGTTAACTATTCAAAACTAACAGTAATATGAAAATAATTTATATAATTATTCCGTTAAATAAATAAGAAATAATGTAAAGAATAATGCATTTCACCTTGAGAAGAACAATAGTTGATGTAATGTTGGTTTACTCATAAAATTTTGATTGGTAGATGAAAAGATTGAATATGAGGTCATAAACTAGAGATGTCATCTCCATCTTGTGCTTATTAAGTGTGTAAATGAGGGATAAAATGAGAAGAATAAATAACTCATCAAATTTCAAAGGTGAATGAACCATCACATATGATTGGAGAAGATGAACTTGACTTGTTTTTTCCTTTTCATCATGAAATTGAATTTGCGATGGCTATCCCTACCTATTAATATATTTTATGTGTAACAACCCTACCTTTAAATATACTTTGCAAAAAGCATCTCTTCCTTTAAAATTAAGTTGTTAAAAAATTATGCATACCGTCCCTACCTATTTTGAACCAAACAGATTACAACTTTGTTGAAGTACGGCCATCCTCTGTTTATTAACCCAGCAGCTAAATATCCTTAAAACACCTAATTCGAACACAGCAAAATCTCAGCAACAAGACATCAAAAAAAAAAAAATACAAAATATTACAATGCAGCAAATACATCAATAAAGAAGATCTCCACGAAAATCTATAAATCTCAGCAATCCCATTTGAAGCCAGAATAGAATATTTACGTTAAGAAAATAGAATCTTTGTAATTTCACTGTGTAGCAAGAAAACAGAATCTGAAAGTGCTAGTTTCTTTCCGATTGTTCAAAAAGGTCAAAAAGCATGCACAATCCAGTCTTTTGTAGCCTATTCTATTACAATAATTCAACAAAAAAAAACTTATACAATTTAGCCCTACATGTGAAGTGATTGAACCAAAACCAAAAAAAAAAAACATTATAGAATCTAAAAGATGTATGCAGAATGTCACTAATTAGGTGCTGGTAGTGGTGCCTCTCTGGAGGCCCTACTAGTTTGTCCTCGTTCACCACATTTCCTAAGTGTCATTACCAGCCTCTCTCTTTTCCTTGGACCTAATGTGGCTCTTGAAGTATTTACATTGCACAAAGACTTTCTAAACCTCTTTGCCTGACTTGAAGAAGCCACCTCATTTGACCCTTTTTTCTGTTCTTCTTTGGCCTCCTTGCTCTTTTTGTGTACACTGGTAGATTGAGAAAGTTGGGACCTAGGTTGGGCGATGAGATCAGACCTGTAATGCATGAAATTGATTGAATATATGTCATGAGATATGTCTCCTTTTTGTAGATGTCATCTACAAATTTCATTACATTAAAGCCTCTAGATACAACTGAGGCAATCACATGGCAACAAGGAGTTCCTGACAATTTCCAAGCACAACATGTGCAAGTTCTTGCCCTTAATTCCACAGCATTTATACAGCGCCTGCATTGTGTGGCGGTCTATTCAGCCTACTCCAGACTTGCATATTGTTCTTATCTAGAATCTTCTAAATTCAAGGAGTTACTGCTGTTGTCCACCGATCACAAGACTCCCTACATGCTACAATTATCTTTATCAAAAAAATCCTAATCTCCTCTAGCATGGTCTAGAATTTTCTGAATTCTAGAGCCTAATAATGTTGTCCACCGATCACAAGACTCTATACGGGCTACAATTCTCTTCATCAAATAAACTTTAATCTCCTTTAGCATGGTCAAAATATGCTTCTCTCTTGTATTGATGATTGTGCTATTAAATGATTTGCATAAATTGTTGAGAAGCATGTCACACTGATTCTTTTCTCTAAAGTGAGATTTACACCAATGAGTGTTGATTTTAGTTCTTGTCCATATGCAGTCAAGTCCAAGTGAAACATTTTTTGCATGTGTTCAAGCCATTGTGACATGTTCGCTTGAATTATATATATATCGCAAGTGCACGGGTCGCGTACAAGTAATAAAGTGGACTTTTAGAGTCCGAAATATCAATCCTCGAGGAATGACTATTTAATTGTACAAGA